>JARJLE010000624.1:0-23953 GCA_029289555.1 Mycena latifolia | reverse complement strand
GCGGAGGACAGATACAGACGAGCTCGATCGCCCACGGACGTGGTGTGCTTGGATAAGGCGAGAAAATCGAATGCGAGCTTGTTATTCTGAAAGACGGGAGAGGAGAAATCGTGACGGAACTTAGGCGTAGAGACATGAAGATTGATTGAGAGGTTAGCTATGTACTGCGATGTGTCGACGAATGCATTATCTGAATTTCTGCCGCGCTGCACGAGTCAGCTAAACGAACTGTCAGTCGAGGTCAAACAACTTGGTAGTAGAATGAACAACCCTTCGCCGTTTCCGCAGCCTGAATCAGGGTCAGAATAGACGGAGAGGGAGGAATGACAGGAGCTCACTTGTGCTTCTTCATCTTCTTTCGTCGCTTTCTTGGTGCTATCCGCGCGAGAATGCTCCCATTCCTGATTCCACTCGGTCGCGCGCAGATCGCTCGCAGCGAGCTCGACGTCGAAGCCCAGCCGTCGCAGCGTGTTGTCCCAGGAGACAGTCGCACCCGCGCGAATCAGTCAGCGCGCGGGTGAGCTGCCGCGCGGCCTCGGCGTCCGCGTCGGTTGGCAACCCTGGCGACTCATCCGTGGCCTCGTCCGGGAGCGTCCCACTCGTCCTCCTCGCGCGTGGGCTGGAAGAGCGGGGCTGACGGGGGCGGGGAGTGGAAGATCGCGGGCGGGTCGGGGAGGAGGAGGAGAGGGCGGGTGGAGCGCGAAGAAGCGGTGGAGAGCAAAGTCCTCTGGGGCGACCACGGGGTGGGAGGGGAAGCCGCGCGGCTGGCGGACGGCGGACGCCGCGAGGGGGACGAGGGTGGAGGAGTGTGGCGACGCGACTGACGGCGACGCGGGGGTGTGGTCGGCGCTGAGCTTCACGGGCGGATGGAGCTGCCACTGGCAGCAGCGAGGGCGATGAAGGGTCCGCAGGCGCTGGGGTAGACGCGGTGGGTTCCTTTGTGGAGTTGACAGCAACGACCGGCTTTGCTGGTTTGTGCGAGTTGAAGTAGCGGCCGCCGCCGGGTTTGGAGAAGAAGGACGAATAGGATCGTCGACCGACTGGTATATTGGATGGAGAAAACGGCGAAACGCAGACATTTCTGCGGCCACCTACCGCAGGCAAGACGTCGAGCTCGGAGCAGATAACGGGGCCAAAAAACAACAGCCACAAACACTAGTCATAGTAGATCATGGATTGGTCTCGACTCGGCTACTGACAGATACGCACTAGACTTATGTACTACGAACATGCTGCCTCCGAGTGTGGGGAACGACAATTAATTATTTCAAAGTACAGTCCCATGTTGCTAGTTACAGAATGAAAGCAATATAGATCGGCAAGCGCGCGTACGCTGTTGGCTGAGAAACGAACTGCTTGGCAGGCCAGAGAATCGGAAAGCGCGTCGGTGGAAGAAATAAATAAAGCATGGCGCGAGTGACATTCAGGTTTTTGAAAGGGCGATCTACCACGCCGACGTCGCCGGAGATAACTTGAAGTAGAACCCACCGCAGGAGCTGTTCGCGTTCGCGTAAAATTGATCCAGCTGGATGACGAGGGATAGGAGGAATATGCTAGATAAGTCCAGCGGTCGATTATCATGTGAGAATTGGCTGAGAAGGCCGCCTGGTTTATCCTCGTAGGGATGGGTCTCGCATTGACGTTTCGGTCGATGAGAGTTCACAGATTTGTAAAAAAAAAAAAGGTATCTATTGAGAGATGGATCGAGGAGATTCCGAACAGGACAGAATGAGGAACTGGGAAACTAGCACTGGCAGAGGACCAGGAGGTGCGCTTGGACTACGAAGGTAAGGACCGCTAGGCGAAAAAATGGACCGCTTGCGACTGATACTTGTGGTAACAGTGAGGATTCAGCCAAGAAAGCAAATATTTTTCAAACAGATTCCAGCGAATGCGGGGGGTTTAGATTGGATTCGAGGTTGTGTGGGCTGTTCGAACGAGGACCTGGGGTCCGAGACGCGGAGGAGTCGAGGCCAGTGGGCGCTTGCTGCAAGGCGGCTGGGGTGTTGGAGAATAACCGCCACAGCATCGGCCTGGGATGTAGCGGATGCTGGGAGAGCTGGGTAAGGAAGGCGTACATGATACCAATCTCCTCGTATATTTCCTGATCTCCAGTTACTGGCCCGAGGGAAAGCGACTCGAACTGCAGAATTAACAGTGGCAAGAGGGGCTGGTTACGGATGCCCACCATAAAATCCCCAAAGGGGAGTGTAAGTTGCTCTTCAAGTTGAGATTTGGTCGGGGTCGAAACTTGGAGTTTATTGCGAGTGGGATGCCGAACGAGACTGTAAAAGGGCAGAGTGAGGGACTGTGTAGGCGCCAGTTCTGACCCGTCGTTTAAGTAGGGCGCGGCGGGGGACCAAACGGTGCGAGTGAGCCTTCGCTTTGGCCGCTTGGGTACCAAAGGCCAAGCGATGTCACGGCAGACCGTTTGCGACGGATACTTGGGGATGCTATGGAAAGTGCGGAGGGCATACCTCGCCAAAAACAGATATTTTTCGTCAACACACCCCGAGTGGAGAGTTCAGATTGGATGCAATGTTCGGGCGCCGAAAACCTGAAGTGCAAGACGCCGAGTCGAGGCTGGCAGACGGTATATTTACGTGCTGCGAAGTTGGCGAGTGATTGGAAGTTAAATAACCACATAGCACGGGCCACTGATTGGTTGAGCATAGGCCTGGGACACACTGTCTTCAAGCTAAGGAATTAGAAGGTGAAGAGCCGGCAAGGAAGGCGTATTACATGGTGCCAATCTCCTCGAAAGTTATTGCACGTATATTCCCGATCTCCATTCCGAAAGCGAGCGGCAGAATTGTAAGTGGCAAGAAGGGGGGCCAGTCATCCATACCGAAGGAAGTCCACCATTGAAAGATAAATCCGACATGCCATGGAGCCATGGGATCGGAGTTTAATTGGCTGAGCATCGGCCGGAGATATACTGTACTTCAAGCTGAACGCTGAGGTCTGAGGCCAGAGGTGTTTAGCCTGGCACTAGAAGCTGGGAGAGCTGGGAAGGCTGTACGTGCCAGTGCCAATCTCCTCATTACATGTATATTCTCCCGACCTGGCCTGGTGAAAGGGATTCTCGCGGCAGAATTGACGAGCGGCTAGAAGAGCTGGTGAAGAGGCCGCCTGACATAAATTCGGAGCCCAAGTTGTTCATGGATTTGCTCAAGCGAGCAGCCTCAAGATGTCGGAGTCGAAAGAATTCAACTTCCGCTCTTGGCGACCACCACCTTACCTTTCCGTACTGGCGTGACTCTCCTTATTGACCTCACAGCGTCTCCAAACCATCATCCAGGCCGAATTTCTCTTCTCAAGATGTTTTTCCGACTCGATGGTTGACACGAATATCGCTGAGGCCCAGGAGCCTTCAAGTTGGATAGTGTATTCTGTCTGAACGGCAGTCAGTGGCAGCTGCCGTCGAAGGCAATTCCCTCCACCTTGCTTTATTATTCTGGCCATTGGGTTCGGTCAAAAGCGGTCACCCCAGCTCCAAGCTCAGACTCAGAGGTGCAAGACCTTAAGGAGAAATACCTTCGAGCATTTCCCACGCAGTCCGCTGGCATCATCTCTTGGGATTCTCTATGGAGTCGTTCTGTTTCATTTTCAAAGTGGGCGCGGCTACCTAGTATGCAAGGGCTTGAATTTAACTCGTAGGACACCCGCATGTTTTTCGACCTGGTGCCGGTGAGCTTTCATTTCGGACGACCCTTCGCAGCACTGAAGCCATTGACAGTCATTTGTTCTGCCCTATTGCTATGAGTTCAATTGAGTAGCCAATTCGGCGGTGGCTCCATGGGCACGCACGGCAATATAGCATCCTGAAAAATGGGTTGTGGCTCTAAGCATGCAAAGGCTTCGCTCCTGGATGAACTCCGGCACGCGCAGGCTGCTCAGTGCTCTGGTTCATCAGTCGCGTCGAAAATTAATCGCCAAACTTGAATCAAGATATTCAATGTGATCACGTGACGATATGGTTGCCCAACAAAGTACGACTGGCGAGTCGCTCGGGCTGTTCGGAGGTGTTCTCCCAAAGCGGAGGGTCTCCTGTGTGGCTTCTAGCTGCGCTGATTAGATGGGCTACGTGCTCCAGGGCAATTGCCTCTTCCGATGCTTTTCGCCGGCTGGAGATCCATTTTGTTGGCAAAACAGGAGCAAGTGGTGTGGAGATTGACGCCAGCGCCGACGCACCCATGAACAGATGGCCAAGATCTGAGCGATTTAACATTCTTCGGGAACTCACTCTGCTGCTGCGCTTTCCATCCGTGGCCCAGAGATTCACCACCCAGAGGCGCTGCGGCGTTTTGTGTCATGATGCGGCTTGGTGCTGCATGGTTGTCTCGCGCCCTCGTCGTCGCTCTTTCTCGGCGCGAGCATCGCCTTGTTAAAGAACACCTAGCCAAGTCAGGAAAACTGAACCCATGCCCTTCGGTCGATTGGGTTGACCGAATGTCGTGTATCTTCTCCGACTTAGCTCCATTTCTCGCGCACAGCTCCTGTTGACTGTCAAGCGTTCGCGCCAGAAGCCCTCGCAATGTGAAATGCTTGTTTCCCGGGGAAGGGATCGCGTCGGCGATTTTGGTTGGCTGCGAAGAGGCATTATGGCATTCTACCAATTCTAAATCTCTCCATATGTCACTCAGCGTCTGTCGCCAAACGCGCCGTAATTTCTCTTAGATCTTCTGGGCTTTGCCTTTCCCTCTTCAAGAAATGATAATTCGGCCCCTGAACACGTCGAGTCGCGGCAGGCGGAACCGGATCGATGGATTCTTCTAATCTCCTGCATCTCTTAACAGCTTTTACGCGTGGCGCTGTTTCTTTCCACCCTCGGTGACTCTGCGCCCCGCCGTGTCGTGCTATAAAGCCTGCAGCAAATTTGACGCCCCCTCCCAATGAACCACCACACGTCCACTTACAACGTAGCGCGAGTGTTCTCTTTTTCGCATCCGTATTCTGACGAGCACTTTTAACAGCACTCCACCGCCATGAATTTCATGGCTCCAGGCCGCCCTAGACGTTACGCCTTTTCAGACACCAATGTGCGTCCTAATCTTTCCGCGAGGCATGCGTTGGCTGAGTAGTTATTTAGCGGCCACCGAGATGCGTGACCAGAAACAGCTTCTTTCGCCGTCTGTATAGAGAGGTGGTGGTGAGTCTCAAATTCCGTGGGCTGGTTGTCCCTCATACGTTTATAGCGCCGAATGTCTCGCCTTCTATCCCCAAACCAACGCGCGCAGTATGACGAGGCGGTTTCCGACACCGAAGAAGGATAACGCGCCCACATCCGTAAACAAATACAATTGTAATATTAGAGTGAAGTACCAATGTACTTCTAGACATGTACTCCGTCTTTCCGCTCGTCGCCGTCGCCCTCCCATGCGTGCCACCACGCGCGCCCCGCAGACCAGACGTTTTTGTAGCCGCGCTGCTCGAACAATTTTTATACGCGTTCCTCCTGCAGCAGAGCGCCGAAGAACACCAGGTATTACTGACAGATACGTAGGTTTTTTTCCCTAGAGATGTAGTTGTCTGAAAGTGTGGGGGATGACAATCAATTGTTTCAAAGGATAATCCATGTTGCTAGTTAAATCGCGATCGGCCAAAGCTGCAGTCCAAAAACTTGTTGACTGATAAACAGAACTGTTTGAAGGGGACTAGGCTAGAGACGCGTCGGTGCATGTCCAGATAGGTCCTGGTTGTTGCTGTTCCAGCGCACAAAAGAAGCAAAGCATGGCGAGGACAGTACTTAGGAGCGATAAGCTTTGACGCTAAAGGATTAGATAAGAACATTGACCGAAGCGACGTCTGAGTTTTTGAAAGTGCGATCTACCAGGCCGACTTCGCTGGAGACAACGTGAAGTAGAGCCTACCACATGAGTTGTTCGAACTCGCCTGAAATTGAATTAGGAGGACAAGAGGAATATGCTAGATGAGTCCGGCGGTCGATTATCATGTGGTGATTAAAAGTGGGTGTTGCTGAGAATTGGCTAAGAAGGCCGCCGGGTTTGTCCTCGCACGTATGGGTCTCGCATTGACGTTTCGGCCGATTAGAGTTCGCAGATTTGTAAAAAAAAAATTGGTATCTATTGAACGATGGATTGACGAGATTCCGAACAAGACAGAATGAGGAACTGGGAAACTAGCAAGGCGGAGGACCAAGAGGTGCGCCTGGACTACGAAGGTAATGACCTGGCTTTGGCCGCTAGGCGAAGAGATGGACCTGACACTCGGAGAGCCTTCTGGTGACAGTGAGAATTCAGCCAAAAAAGCAAATATTTTTCAAACAGATTCTGAGTGCGGGGGGTTTAGATTGAATTCGATGCTGTTCGAACGAGGACCTGATGTCCAAGAAGCGAGTCGAGGCCAGTAGATGATTGCTGCAAGACTGCCGGATATTGGAGAATAACCGCCACAGCATCAGCCTGCGCTTTAGCTGAGGGGTTGGATGCTAGGAGAGCTGGGAAAGGGAGGCGTACATGGTACTAATCTCCTCGTATATTTCCTGATCTCCAGTTATTGGCCCGAGGAAAGCGACTCGAGCTGCAGAATTAACAGTGGCAAGAGGGGTTGGTTACAGATGCCCACCATAAAATCCCCAAAGGGGTGTAAGTTGCTCTTCAAGCTGGGATTTGGTCGGGCCGAAACTTGGAGTCTATTGCGAGTGGGATGCCGAACGAGACTGTAAAAAGGCAGACTGAGGACTGTGTAGGCGCCAGTTTTGACCCGTCGTTTAAGTAGGGCGCGGTGGGGGACCGAGCGGTGCGAGTGAGCCTTCGCTTTGGCCGCTTGGGTACCAAAGGCCAAGCGATGTCACGGCAGACCGTTTGCGACGGATACTTGGGGCTATGGTAAGTGCGGAGGGCTTGCCTCGCCGAAAACAGATATTTTTCGTCAACACACCCAAGTGCAGAGTGCTCAGATTGGGTTCGACCGATTCGATGTGTGCGCTGTTCGAGCAGCAAGGACTTGATGGCCAAGACGCTGCCGGGTATTACTTGCTGCGAAGCTGCCGAGGAATTAGAGAATAACCGCCATAGCATCAGAGTTTAATTGGCTGAGCATCGGCCGGAGATATACTGTCTTGAAGCTAAACGCTTAGGTCTGAGGCCTGTGTTAGGCTGGCATTAGAAGCTGGGAAGGCGTACGTGCCTGTGCCAATCTCCTCATTACATGTATATTGTCCCGACCTGGCCTGGCGAAAGGGATTCTCGCGGCAGAACTGACGAGCGGCTAGAGAGCTGGTGAAGAAGCCGCCTGTCATGAATTCGGAGCCCAAGTTATTCATGGATTTGCTCAGCAGCTCAAGCAGCCTCAAGATGTCGGAGTCGAAAGAATTCAACTTCCGCTCTTGGCGACCACCTTACCTTTCCGCACTAGCGCGACTCTCCTTATTGACCTCACAGCGTCTCCAAACCATCATCCAGGCCGAATTTCTCTTCTCAAGATGTTTCTCCGAGTCGGTGGTTGGCACGAATATCGATTGAGCCCCTAGCTTGAAACCGCTGAGGCCCAGGAGCCTTCAAGTTGGATGGTGTATTCGGTCTAAACACCAGTCAGTGGCAGCTGCCGTTGACGGTCATTTCCTCCACCTTGCTTTGCTTTCCTGGCCATTGGGTTTGGTCAAAGCGGTCACCCCAGATCCAAGCTCAGAGGTGCACGACCTTTAAAGAGAAATACCTTCGAGCATTTCCCACGCAGTCCGCTGGCATCATCTCTTGGGATTCTCCATGGACATCGTTCTGTTTCATTTTTAAAGTGGACGCCACGCGGCTACCTATGCAAGGGCTGAATTTAACTGCTGAGGACACCCGCCTCTGTTCTTTCGGTACCGGTGAGCGTTCATTTCAGAATACCCTTCGCAGCACTGAAGCCTTTGATAATCATTTGTTCTGCCCTATTACTGTGAGTTCAACCGAGTAGCCAATTCGGCGGTGGCTCAACTTGCGCTCCATGGGCATGCACGGCAATCTAGCATCCTGAAAAATGGGTTGTGGCCCCAAGCATGCAAAGGCTTCTTGATGAACTCCGGCGCGCGCCGGCTGCTCTGGTTCGTCAGTCGCGTCGAAAATTAATCGGCAAACTTGAATCAAGATATTCAAAGCGATCACGTGACAATACGGCTGCCTAAGAAAGTTCAAAGCACGACTGGCGAGTCGCTCGGGCTGCTCGGAGGCGTTTCTCCCAAAGCGGAGGGCCTCCTGTGTGGCGTCTAGCTGCGCTGATTAGATGGGCTACATGCCCCAGGGTAATTGCTTCTTCCGAAGCTTTTCGCCGGCTGGACATCCATTTTGTTGGCAAAACAGAAGCAAGCGGTGTGGAGATTGATGCCAGTGCCGACGCATCCATGAACAGATGGCCAAGATCTGAGCGAAGGATCTAATATTCTTCGGGAACTCTGCTGCTGCGCTTTCCATACCCCAGAGATTCACCACCCAGAGGCGCTGGGGCGTTTTGTGTCATGATGCAGCTTGGTGCTCCGCGGTTGCCTCGAGCCTTTACTCCCATTCCTCGGCGGGAGCATCGCCTCGTTAAAGAACACCTCGTCGGACAAGTCCGAAAAGGTGAGTCTTGCCCTTCGGTCGATTGGCTGACCAAATGTCGTGTATCTTCTCCGACTTAGCTCCATTTCGCGCGCACAGCTCCTTTTGACTGTCAAGTGTTCGCGCCAGAAGCCCTCGCAATGTGAAATGCTTGTTTGCCGGGGAAGGGATCGCGTCGGCGATTTGGTTGGCTGCGAAGAAGCGTTATGGCATTCTGCCAATTCTAGATCTCCTCATATGTCATTCAGCGTCTGTCGCCAAACGCGCCGTAATCTTCTGCGCTCGTCCTTTTCCTCTTCAAGAAATGAAAATTCGGCCCCTGAACACGTCGAGTCGCGGCAGGCGGAACCGGATCGATGGATTCTTCTAATCTCCTGCATCTCTTAACAGCTTTTACGCGTGGCGTTGTTTGTTTTCACCCTCGGTGACTCTGCGCCCCGTCGTGTCCTGCTATAAAGCCCGCAGCGACTTTGATGCCCCTTCCCAATGAACCACCACACGTCCACCTACAACGTAGCGCGAACGCTCTCTTTTTCCGCGTATGCACTCTTAACAGTACTTTTAACAGACCTCCACTGCCGCGAATATGACGGTTCCAGGCCGCCCTAGACGTTACGCCTTTTCAGACACCAATGTGCGTCTTAATTTTTCCGGGGAGGCATGCGTTGGCTGAGTAGTTATTTAGCGGCGACCGAGACGCGTGACCAGAAACAGCTTCTTTCGCCGTTTGTGTAGAGAGGTGGTGGTGAGTCTCAAATTTCATTGGCTGGTTGTCCCTCATACATTTATAGCGCCGAATGTCTCGCCTTCTATCCCCAAACCAACGCGCGCAGTATGACGAGGCGGTTTCCGACACCGAAGAAGGATAACGCGCCCACATCCACCACTACGCGCCCACTACACGAATCCATATACAATACAATTGTAATATTAGAATGAAGTGCCCATGTACTTCCAGACTTGCACTCCGCCTTTACGCTCGTCGCTGTCGCCTTCCCATGCGCGCCCCGCAGACCAGACGTTCGCGTAACCGCGCTGCTCGAGCAATTTTTGGACGCCTTCTTCCTGCAGCAGAGCGCCGAAGAACACCAGGTACTGCGGCCAGGCGTGTGCCCAAGGGTACTGGCCAGGCGCCGCTGTGCTGTGCTCCAGCGCACCCGGCACTGATGTCGGAAAGGGTGAGAGTGGGAACGCAGGATCAACCGCCTGTGGGAAGCGCTCCTCGAGATAAGTGTACGGTGACGCGAAGAACAGGGTCGTCTGGTCGCGGTAACTCGCTAAATCCTGATCCCTGGTAAGAAGATGGGCCGTCAGTGCGAGAAACGTGAATGCAGACACCGAGAAGCGCTTACTGGAGTGGAGGCTCGCAGCCCAACGCCCACATTCTCCCATCTGCGAGTTCCTTGCGATGTAGATACGCGTGGCCGGGCGTAGAATGGCATGGCATCAAGAAACCCACGCCGTTCTGCAATTCTTCGCGAGGAAGGCTACGGATGAAAGACATGACTTGGATCGGTGCGCTGCAGTATAGAAGCGCAATATAGCAAGATATGGGCAAGGAGATCAAGAGTGTGATCAGAATCCGCCGCTGTAAAGGAAGGGGCCGTTTTGATGGGTCATTAATGCGGGTTTTGAGGGCACTTGTCGACATGTCATACGATGCCTTGGCCGCAAAGACGTGAAGCATGGGGAGCAAGGGATGGATGAACCGCCATTCCTTGTGACCAGAAAGAGAATAAATCCCGATTGTCCATGCAACACAACCGAGCATCGTCCCCAACGCGGCGGATTCGCGACCACGCAAGATGAGCCATACTTCGCGAAGCACGAATGGCAAGGAGGTTGTGCACATAATGGGAACAGCTTGAGAGAGGTAGTAGTGCCAGGTATTCCCGCCGTAGAAAAGGGACACGCTTGAAAGATTTGTGGCCAAAAAATTCAGAGGCGTAAACGTCGGCGTGCCATAGTATAACGAATCCAGAGCAAATATTCCGGAGACAGTGGCGGCGCTGACAGATTTTAGTCAAGTTCGGTAAGACGTTGGCAGGAAAAGGCTCCAACCTGATTATTACGCCATCTTGGATGATTGCCAAAAACGAGCGCCTGCTGGATCTTACTTGCCAAAGAAGGTATCCGATCAGATATACCCATATTATAGCATTAGTCGGGCGGATGGCACAGGCAAGAGCAGCGAAGCCGAGAGTCTTTCTGACTTTCAATCTGAAGACGTGGGTACAACCGCAATGGGAAAAGCGAGGGAGAGCCTACCGGTCGATTGCAACATTGGGACCACAAGCCCACGGATAGTAGGAGAGTGCAATGGTCGTTAACGACGTCTCAAGGGAGTTTGATAATGACCGAGATAGAGACAGGACGTGGAAGAAGGAGGTCAGGGATACGAGGAGCTATTGCAGGGAAAATATCGGTACACGATCAAAATGAAAAGGCCACTACAAACCGCGGTTGGGACGTAGCGCTCACCAATCACAGTCCTTGTCAAAGAACAGAGAAATATATCTGTCAGAGACGCAAGACTGCCATGGAGAATGCGAGGGCTCCCGATCTGAACACCATTCAACATTTTGACGAAAAGAAGAATTTAATCATACGATGAGCCAGTCTCCCAACGTGCCCAGAGCGTCAAGACCAGTTGCCTTTAGAAACCAGTATATAGGAACATTGAGGGCAGGATAAAGGATGCTGCGAATTGGACGAGGGCTAAGCCATTCCCAAGTCAAATGTCCGTAGCCAAAAACGAGATCTGCAGTGGCCATCAGCAGATGAGTGGTGAAAATCGGCGAGTATTACGGTGGGCTGGCTCAAGAGACTGAAAATATTCGTCCGGCTGGAAGACTGTTAAGGTGCAGAGGGCAACGAGGACTCGTACTAACAGAGCAGTCCGAACCACGAATTCGGTCGTCATGTACGCGACAAACGCGACGCGCTCCGGGCCGGTGCTTGCCGAGTCCGGTTCAAGTCGGACTTGACTCTCAAAGGCGCTGTGATATGCAATCGCAAATCTTCATGACTCGTTTCGGTTCCGCCTTCACCGTGACGCTCTTTCACAATGTCTTCCATCCAGTATGCGGATTTTGCGCAATATAAGGACCAGAGAGCTGCCTTGATCAACCTCGACCGTTCTCTTCGTCCTGATCATTCAACGAAAGTGTCTGCGGCGGAAGCCAAGGCGGACAGGATCGTCCGTGAACTTCGTGCGTCGGAAGCGGCATCGATCTGGGGGACCGAACATGAGGGCGTCCCCCATCCCTTTCCCGGGATGGAATTCTTGACTGGTGCGGCTTCGAATGAGTTTGTGGTGCGACTCGATACTTATTCGAGTTTCAGGTCGTAGTATCATCTTGAAAACGAAACTGTTTGATGTCTTGGCCAAGGTAATATGGTACAGACATGCCTTCATTATCAGAACCCTGATCGTCCTGTTAAAGATGCCCAAAGGTGGACTCCTGCATGCACACTTGGATGCAACTGTAAACGCGGACTTTGTCCTCAAAATCGCCTTGGAACAGCCAGCATTGCATGTCCGCTCGGCTGAACCGCTCTCTGCCCTCAATCTCTCCAAGATTCTGCCGGAATTTAAAGCTCTTCCTCAGGAAATGTTCACCAATTCTGGTGCAGCCTTGACCGACCCATCTTACTCACCCAATAATTGGGTCTCTTTGCAACAGGCGAGAGCAACCTTTGATCCAGCTCTTGGTGGACCGGAGGGATTTGACAAATGGGTTATTGGAGCCATGACCATTAACCCTTCTGAAGGCAAGCCAGCCGGTGCAAGAGAACGAACTCGTTGGACTTACACAGGCTTAAGCGTACCAGACTCATAATACTGTGAACAAGGTACAGTACACCCTCTCAGAATTTAATTCGGGCCTTTTGTGAATCTGCGAACAGATTTGGGAAAAGTTCACCAGCACATTCATGGTCTCCAATGTCCGTAGTCGTTTCGGTATCGCCGTCTTCTCATTGATTGTGGAATTAAACTATAGGGTTTGATTCGGTTCGCACCGGTTTGGAGACAGTACATCTACGAGTTCTTCCGCTCTTCTGTTGAGGACGGTGTTTCGTACGTTGAAGTTCGAATCAACTTTTACCCAAAGTGTGGTTCTCGTGTTGCTAGTTCTTTTTTCAGGACTTCATCCGCCTTTTAACAGATACATGTACGGCGATGATGGACAAGAAAACATTGGACACAGAGAGTGGCTGCAATTCTTTGACGAAATACAAAATCAATTCAAAGCTGACTTGAAGCGCCTCGGAAGGGAAGATGAATTTATTGGCGCAAGAGTACGTCTTTCTTTCTAGGATTGTCCCCAGAATATTAACACCCGACCAGATTATATACAGCACCCTGCGCTTCATTGAGGCAGAGGAACTTGAATGGTTTTGCGAAGACTGCATCACTCTGAAACAGGAATTCCCTCACTTGATAGCAGGTTCTTCCGCTCTTTCCTTGTTCTCATCGGAAATTGGCTGAGACAATTCAAGGCTTTGATCTTGTACCTCTACTCCTCATCTCTCACCCATCCCTTGCTGACTGAGGGCCGCAGGTCGGCCCAGAGAACGTACTCAAGCCTCTCATTTACTATGCAGAAGGTCTGCTCCGATTCCGGGAACGCCAAAAGGAATTGGGTCTAGATATCCCCTTCATCTTTCACGCAGGGGAAACCCTTGGCGATGGAACAGAGGCTGATGTGAACCTATATGATGCCATTCTTCTCGGGACTCTTAGAATTGGACATGGGTCAATAATCTCCCCCAGGTTCTTACTTGAAAGTACAATTGACAACGACGACAGATTCTCCCTTGTCAAGCATCCCAAGCTAATGGAAACCTGCCGAGAAAAGAATATTTTAATTGAAGTGTGCCCGATATCGTATGTCCTCCTCTTTTAGCTAGGAATCTGCTAAAAATTATGATTAGAAACGAGATTTTGGTGCGCCGCCCACCGTCTTTTGTCGTGATCTCTGAAAATTCTTCTCTCAGCGACTTACTTCTTCGATGCTGATGCACCCGCTCCCAATATTAATGAACAACGGCCTCCCAGTTGCGCTTTGCTCAGATGATCCCGCTATGTTCGGAACATGGGTCTGACGTTCGACTTCTATCAAGTGAAAAAATCATCCGCACCTTTTCCTGCCGGTTGTAATTTTTTTTTTTTTTGCAGGTCCTTGTTGCGAGCGAAGTCACCGGGTTGATTGCTCTTCGAGAACTGGCTCGAGACAGCCTCAAGGTGATTGCCGACGGATTCGGTGTTTGTATTTTCGTCTGATTTTTTTCCAGCACTCTACCCTCGAGCCATCTGAGAAACAGCGCGCAATTTCGGCCTGGGAGAAACGTTGGGAGATATTTGTAGAGTCTATCGCCGACTTGTAGTAGAGAGGAGGCTGTGTGATGGTATTTTGGTCGTAAATAAATCGCCACATGTCCCGCGTACTCACGCCCGACTGCTCACCGACTCTCCGTCTCCGAGTGCGTTATTAGGCCGAGCAGAGTCTGATTCCTCAGGTATGTGTCCTGTTCCCATATCTCATCCTTTCCTCCATCCTTTCCCCTCACCGTCGTCCCACTCCATCTCCACCAGACCTCACTCCATCCCAATCCTCATAAACCGTGACGGCCTCAACCCCAATCCCTGCCAATTACCATACAATCTAAATTGGAGATGGCTGATTCGAATCGCAAGCGGTCGCGATCTCCTTCTGACAGTGAACAGCAGAAACACCCCAAGCGTGCCAACACCGGCGCAGCATCCACCTCGAATGACTCACCACCAAACGTTTCTACAGGCTCTGTTACCCATTCAGCAGCAACTGACGTGACAATGGTTGAAGAAAAGGCTGCATCTCCGGGTTCAGCCCATTCCGACAAGCCCAAAGACGGAACGAGGAGTCCCCCCCAGAACGACGGTGCTGGAAAGGCCAGCTCTGGGTCTGTTTCTGGGGATACCTCATCAGCCCCCGCTGCCGCACCGTCTCCGATGATCCACATGCGCTGTTTGATCGTGACCCAGGACGCCTCTATAATTATCGGCAAGGGAGGCACGCATGTCAATGAAATCAGGGAGAAGAGCGGAGCGAGAGTCATGGTCTCTGAAAGCATCCCAGGGAACCCCGAGCGCATTTTGAACGTCAGTGGACCATTGGACGCCGTTTCGAAGGTGCGCTTTGTCTCCGCATCTTGTGCCAATTCTAAATAGGTTTTTTTTTTCAAGGCATTTGGCCTCATCGTTCGGCGTATCAATGATGAGCCATTCGATGTCCCTTCCGTCCCCGGGAGTCGTGCCGTGACCATCAAGTTCATGATCCCTAATTCCCGCATGGGCTCAGTCATTGGGAAGCAGGGCTCGAAGATTAAGGAAATTCAGGACGCGAGTGGTGCGAGATTGAATGCTAGTGAGGGGATGCTTCCTGGCTCTACAGAGGTATGTACAATCATTCTTCCACGTGTGTTACCATCTCACACTTTCACAGCGAGTGCTGAGTGTCGCTGGCGTTGCCGACGCCATCCACATCGCCACTTATTACATCGGGAACATTCTCATCGAGGCGCAGGAGCGTATGCCGTCATCTACTAATTCCAGTTACCGCCCTTCGACCACTTCTCGCCGACAACCACCGCCCCATTCAAACCCCCCGTCCTCTTACTCTGGTTCCTCGTATGTCCCGGGATACTCCAACCCGTACGGATCAGCACCTCCCCCTCCCCCTCCACATCATCACCAGCATAACCCCCCTCCCCAACAACTTCAGACGCAGCAAATATATATCCCCAACGATCTTGTAGGATGCATCATTGGCAAAGGAGGCAGCAAAATCAACGAGATTAGGCACATGAGTGCGAGTCAAATAAAAATTATGGAGCCGGGTGCGGTAGCGGTAGGTGCGAATGGTGCCCCTGGCCCCGGTGGCGAGGGGGAACGGCTGGTCGTAATCACCGGCCAACCTGCTAACATTCAAATGGCCGTCCAGCTGCTCTACCATGTCCGTCATTCATTTACTTCCATCGGCGTTGTAGCAAACCTGACGTTCCGCATAGCGCTTGGAGCAGGAAAAGCAAAAGCAGCTACGCGCCCCGTAAAAATTTGGACTGCATTCCTCTGTATATATTCCCCTTCGGCTCTCCGCGTGCGCCTTTTTATGCCGATGATGTACCTTAGCTACTTCGACCATTTTCTTGAAGAAAACTTATATTCAGCGTTACGAGACCATCGTATACCATGTCTTTAAGACTCAAAATAATAACATGCTCAGTCGCTTTTACAAAACGCTTTCCCCAAGCAAGCACCAAATCGAGTCGTTGGGCGCAAGCTTGGTGCAAAGCCGTAAACTTCGAAGATCAGTGATTACATAAGCGCCCACTTTTCTTCGCCGAACGCCATGTCTTCAGTTCTCAAAGCCCAAAAGGCGAATGCGACGTCAAAACGGGATCCTAAGGGCAAGCGCAAAGCCGATGAAATGGATGTCGACGACGTGGAGGCTTCCGAGTCTCAGCCCAAGAAGAAGAAAAATAAGCAGCGAGTGCTCCTGCTTTCTTCCCGCGGAATTACCCACCGCATGAGGCACTTCATGAACGACTTAGAAGTCCTATTGCCCCACGTTAAAAAAGGTACAACTTGCTCTGATTTCCCTTGGTAAACACTTAAAAAAATGTCCCAGACTCGAAACTCGATTCAAAGTCCCAGCTGCATCTGTTGCCTGAGCTCGCCGATCTCAACAACTGCAATAACACTCTCTACTTTGAAGCCCGGCGCCACGAGGACCTGTACCTCTGGGCTGCGAAAACGCCCAACGGCCCGAGCATTAAGATGCATGTGCAGAATGTGCACACGATGGACGAGTTGAAAATGACCGGGAACTGCCTCAAGGGCAGCAGAGGCCTTTTGAGCTTTGACAAGGCCTTCGACGACACGGAATGGGGCAAGCTGACGAAGGAGGTTTTTACGCATGTGAGTTTTGCAGATTCTCTGAATGTCCGAATGAACTAAGTGCGGCCTGTAGATATTTGGCGTTCCTTCCACTGCCCGGAAAGCGAAGCCTTTCATCGACCACATCCTCACTTTTTCTATCCTCGACTCTAAAATATGGTTCCGCAATTTCCAGGTTGGCACTTGCCCAAACCGTCGCGATCCAGCATTGATTTTTCTTAGATATTGGAGAAGGATCCGTTGCAACCCAGTGGTCCCCCGCAAACGACTCTGGTAGAAATCGGCCCTAGATTCGTGCTCACCCCAATTCGCATCTTCGAAGGCGCGTTCGGGGGCGCCACCGTTTTCTCCAACCCAGGTATACTGGAAACATTTAGGAAGCTTATTTATGGCTGATCCGTCTATGTCCAGAATTCATATCACCTTCTGCTGTTCGTTCGGCAATGCGGAGGGAGCAGGGCACCAAGTATGGCCACCGCAAGGACGCCGAGCAGGAGAGTTCGAGGAGAAAAGAACTGCGCAAAAGAGGCGAAGACGAACTCGCTGTTTCCAAAGTATTCGCTTGATTCATCATTTAACAGTACATTTACAAGTCATATTCAATCCTCATGACTTTACCTTCAGTCCCTCCATCAGCACCGCGCTATCGCGCTCTTTCTTGTTGTGGTGTGCCAGCAGATCAGCCTCCAAAAGCTCCATAAATGGAGCCCCAGTGGCCTTCCAGCCAAACAGGTTCCTCCCTCTGTCCGCTCTGCTCCGGGAATTGCTTCCGAACATGTATAGCGCGAGTCCAGTTCCTCCTAGCATGGGTTGGACGTCCTCCAGGGCACATTGGTTCGGTTCAGCGGATTCTATAAGGCCAAGTGATGCCATGATCTTCCCCGTGGCTACCGCAGCGTCCTTCCAAACTAGTTCTGAACTGGAGTTGAAGTAAAAGCCCTGGACACAACATCAGCACAATGGAGCGGATTGAAGGGCAACTTGCTGCTTACATTTTTCCCCCAGTATTCGTCACGCACAGTCCCTGTTTCGAGCGAAGATACAGCCTCCTCGACGACCTTGACATACAGGCTCATCACATCGTCGATATGAACGAAGCTGCGCGTGTTCTCCCCGCTGGCAAGATAGAACGCGGACTTGTGCGCCAAAATGGCGTCGTAGAAGAAGGGGACCAGGAAGCTCTGTGTCGTGCCTGGCCCGTGGCCCTTGCCATAGATATCCGGCGGACACATTATCGCAGTGTGAATGTGTGCCCCGTGTGTCGCCGCTGCCTCCCAGACAAGTTTGTCGACGGGCCGATGGATTCGGTTGTCCGGCAGGTTGGCCAGCTCTTCGATGTCGTCCACATCCGACCACACGCGCGGATTGAGCACACCGAATTTGCCGTCGTAGACGTCGGAAATGCACGCTGTGCCGCTGAGGTGGATGAGGAAGGTGGACGCGGTGCGCCGGCCGAGTCCCGTGAGGAGGGCCTGCATCGCGCCCTTGTGGTCAGAGTCTCCCGCATCTATAGATGGCGTCAACAAACGGTGAAGTATAGTTGAAGTATTTCTACATACGGATAACAATGTCGCTTTCGGACGCGGCCTTGGCTAGAATCTCTGCGCTGTCGTAGTCGCCTACGATGGTTTTGACGCGGGGATACGCGTCGACATAGCTTGGAGACACTTTGCGGAGGATCGCGGTGATGATGTATTCTGGATGGGCGCGCGTGATCGCGGCGAGCACGCTGCCGCCGATGTAGCCTGTTGAGCCGGTTCTGCTTTACGATAAGAAACGGCTCTCGGTAGTCGCAGGGAACGTACATTAGGATCTGAGGAGGAGCCATGGTGATAAGGGGCTCAGAGAAGCGCCCAATTTATACTGTGGTCAGTATATCCCGACCGAAGCGGGATGACTAAGTGCTTGCTTTCAAGCTAGGCAGAAGCAAAGGAATGACGGATAAGCGGTAAGGCGGAACCAAATTTTAGAGGCCAGATCCACTACGAAGTACATGTTAAAGCTGAACCTATTATAGGCCAGCTACGTTTTTTGGGACAATTTTCTCTGCTTGTCTGACGCATCTGGAGAACAGGATGATGTGTATATCGACGACCTTGCTCTCATACAGGCTGGATTTGACTCGGAGCCCAACGACGAGGCCAGGCCGTCCTCATTGCACGGCTAAAGAGAATTTGAAGTTCATATTGTCGCGTCGGCGAAGAGAAACACTCGTTGCAGCACTCGGCCAAGCGATTTAATTCCTTCCTATAACTATCGTTGCTGCTACGGATATGGGATAGATGACAACACTGGGTTTCTTGTTGTTCTTCGCCGAAGAGAGATCGCGTTAAAGTACATCGTTGGCAAAGTACTCCGGAGATGCATACGCAGGGCTGGGTATTCCAAGAGAGGGTTTGATTAAAATAGGCCAAGAGGTCCGCGTGCATTAGGGCGTTAGGTTCGTCGCACTTCAGTTCTCATATTAAACGAGAAGCGCTTCAAGTGGGGAATTTAAACGGTAGAGTGGCAATGCTTGGCATGTAAAGTAGTGCATGTGGTCTGCAGTGTGCAGTGGCGTCGCCCTAAACAGAGTAGATGCGAGGAATTTGGAGACTCGGACAATGTCGGAGTGCCATGAGCCCATATCACTTACGATTTGTGAGTGCGATTTGGCGGCATGGAACGGCTGCGAGCCTCAAGGTGCGTCGTTGGCGCGATCGAGACGCCGCAGTGGTTGGCAAGGTGCGGGGTCACGACGTCACGATCGGAGGACGACCCTATTTTCACACGTGCTCTGTGGCAACAAATTTCGGCGACCCTACCTTCAACCTTGTCAACCGCGACTTCCGCATTTCCAACATGGCTCTCTGGAGATACTTTCTCGAGTTCTTGCCTTCAGGACGCCTCCCAAGCGCGATTGTCTTGTACGCTCGCTTAGGTCTTTCTGGAACTGGTATTGTACTCTTAACCACGCGCAAGCCCTGTGATCGTATGACTGCGTGAAACAAAAGGATCTCCAAACGTGAATTACTGTCTCCGGTCTCCGCTTTATGTCAAAGGCGATCATATCCAAATTCAGCTTTCCGTTTGTCGTTTCGGCTCAAATGCCTTTGTGTTATAAACGCCTATTGTTCCGCTTCAGCGCCCCGCTAATCACCCACTAATATCTATATAATCCCTTGTACTCCTCATTATCCTCTGGTCCTCCATTATTCACGACGCCTTCTCTCTCGCACGCATCTATTATGTCGGTCTCCATAGACATCGTCCCGCTTGCCCCGTCTTTGGACATGTATGGCGACCCAGATAAATCGTGAGTGCCCTGCATTATCTTGTCCCGCAGCGTATTGAGCTCAGGTCTCCCAGCTCTGCGTTTTCTCTTTCCGGGCATGTCAGCATCGCGCTCAGCTCCCCGTATTCCGTATTCGAGCGCCGCCGGCCGGCTCGTATTCTGCTGCAATCGGTCTTGCTTACCTTTGACGGCCAAACTGAGGTCATCACCACGGGCCTCGGCTACTCCCCATTACGACTGTGTACCATCGCACGCGAAGTGGGTCCCTTCCCACCCATCGAGCTAAATAACGAAGGTCACGAAGACACTGACGAACCATGTACGTTCACGCCTGTGAATCTGCATGGTATATTTCGTTGACCCGACCCTCTCAAGGCCGCTGGAATGTTGTTTCGATCTCCCCATCCCTGGATGGCTGCCTGCCTCGCATGAATTTGCTCCAGGCGATCTGGGAGCATCGACCCAGTACTTCCTGCACGCCCTGGTCAAATTCATAGTTGTGGAAGACCACAGCACGACTTCCTGGTCCTTCACCACGCTCTGCTCTCCTTTCCGCTCTCGCGCAAGATCACTAGAGGCGTACAAGCCTATCACATTGAGACGATTCGTCGAACCCCCCGCGGACGAGCCTGCGCCACCGGCTCCGATCAATTATCTGCTCAAACCTCCTACACAAACTAATAAAGGCTTGCCGATCCCCCCCGACATTCTTTCGAAAATCCAAGTCCTGGCGTCCGTACCGAAACATGTCGACGTCTGCGAGGACCGCCTGCCCTTCACGCTTCGACTCCGAACCAAGGATCTGGCAGATGCCGAGTGCAAGCGGCTCCAGGTGACCTCCTTTACGATTGATATTGTCCAGGAGGAGAAGTGCCGGTCAGTTTCGTCTGCATCCTTTTATGTCGCCGTTTTTCTTACACTTTCGCAGACGGGTCACCAAGTTCTCTGAATTTGGGTCGCGGCATCCTGTGCCCTCGGAACACTCGCAGCCTCCGTACCAGCCACTGTTCAGCGCGCATCATATCAGCGACATGTACCAGCTCGGTTTGTACGTTGCTCCTGGATCCGATGCTCGGAGCATGGTGTGTTCCACTTCGTTGCTGCCTCGGGGGAGCCAGGGGTGTATCATCTATCCGGCGACCACCACATTTTCGCGGATGATGCCGTCAAGGACGCGGCGACGTGGTACACCCTGGAGACGTCCAATCCCCTTCGTGCAGGCGCTCCCCGTTCTGCCGGACCGCCGCTGAATGGGAGGGCGCGCTCAAGCTGCGGCCGTCGGCCTCTGGTCCCCTGTACGACGTCTCGCTCTGGTCAAGCTCAGCGTGCACTGCACGTACGACATGCCCGACAAGAACGAGCTTCGCGAGCGCGGACCTGGCGTTCACCGTCCCGCTCACGTTCGGGCGCATCGCGCCGCCGCTGCCGTCGCGCGACATCCTGCCGGCGCTCTTCGACGCGATGCGCCTGCCCGACGGCGCGTACCCGCCGCTGCCGGCCGCCCTCCCCCTTCGGCGCGAACCTCCCAGCGTACTCGCAGCTCTTCGACGCGCAGGGGACCGCAAGATGGACGCGACGCCCCTCCCCTGTACACCCCGCGGGACTCCCGACGCCCCCGTCGAGGAGCTTCCGCCCGCCGACGAGAAACACCGCCGAGCGCGACGCCATGACCCTCTAATCGTATTAATGCTAATACTGTGATGTATCATCTTCGCCTGCCCCTCCTTGCACTGCCCTCGTTGTTTTCCACCACCACCCTTCGTCGCGCTCCTTTCGCACAACTAGTACTACTAATTCCTCGCTAGTATTGCTAATTCCTCACGCGGGTATCCGCTCTGTATTTTTTTTCGAGCTTCGGTATATACAGATGTAGCATGAAATAAACCACTTTGACTGATATGAAAACTCCTGTCTTGACGTTTTGAGTCTTGTTTTCATAAAAATCGGAAACGGTAACACTACGCCGTCGATGGATGTAGTATTTACGAACGAGCTCCTTGACCGTCGATAACGGATTTCCGCAACAGTCAGTTGTACTTCATGTGATTCAGCGCTACTCTTACCGAACACTCATGTCGCTGTCGTACCCGCCCCCGCCGTCCCCACGTCCCAGCACCGGCGCGTCCTACCTCCACTGCTCCCGGTATACCCGCCCCCGGTCTCTGCCCTGCCCAACCCCGCTCCCGTCGGTGCCGCCGCCCCGCCCCTTTCCCAATCCCGCATACGTCGTGAGCACGCACCTCGTCCCGGCGGCGCACCTGCGCTCCACCCCGCTCGCCTCGCCGCCGCCGCCCCCCGCCGCGGACACGGACAGCAAAGAGGCTCGGCGTGCACGGAACGCCGAGCGCGCGGCGTGGGTCATGGCGCAGACGGCGAGGCCACGGGGGCGGCACGAGCGCGTGCTGTGGAGCGCGGTAAACCGGTACGTGCGCGCGGACGGGCAAGGGCGCGGCGAAGGGCGCACGCTGTTCCTCGCGCATGCGAATGGGTTCCCCAAGGAGGTCCGTGCGCACGCGGCTACCCTGACAGACAGCTAAGCCATTGCAGACCTGGAGCCCGCGCTGCTTCGACCTCCTCGCGACACCTGCGGGCAACGGCGTGGACGAGATATGGGCCTGGGAGGCGACCCACCACGGCGCGTCCTGCGTGCTCAACGCGGGGACGCCCCTTGCTGCCTGTACGTCGCCTTGTTCATTCAGATAATATCCTACCCTTCGTTCACACTGGCCCAGGCGACTGGGCCGACGACGCGCGCGACGTCCTCAATTTCCTCCTCCACTTCCTCCCCTCCACCTCCCCGGCCCCGACGCCCCGCTTCCCTTGCACCCCCGCGCGTCGCCCCCGAGGAGCGCCCGCGCGCCGTCCGCGCTTCAGCAGCGCACCGTCTTCGCCGTTGGCCACTCGTTCGGCGGCTGCTGCTGGTTCGTTTCCCGCAGGAATGCGAATTTGAGTTGAATGCATTGACCCCGCAGCACCTGGGCGGCTCTCACACCCGCGCCTGTTCGCCGCGCTCACCCTCGTCGACCCCGTCATCGTACGCTTCGACACGCCCTCTCCCTCGCCCACCCTCGCCGACGGCGCCGTCGCGCGGCGCGCCTCCTGGCCCTCGCGGTGCGTCTCCTCCCTTGCCCCTGCTGACAGCTCTACATTATTTCTCACACAGCGAAGCCGCACACGCCGCCCTCGCCGCGAACCCCTTCTTCCGCGCGTGGGACGCGCGCGTCCTCGCGGCGTACGTCGCACACGGTATCGTGCCCGCGCCCGGCGGCAGCGGCGTGCGCCTCGCGATGCCCCCGCTGCAGGAGGCGCTCGCGTTCGCGGGGACCATGAGCAGCGCCGCCGTGTGGGACCTGCTCCCCGCGCTCGAGCCGCGCGTGCCGCTGCGCTGGGTTGTCCCTGGCCGGCCTGGCGAGCCTGAGTGCGTGCTTTGACTCTGCCTGTTTTCGCTCTCTGGTTGTAATAATTAAACGCACGCAGGATCGGCGGGCCCGGGACGACGCAGGAGCGCGTCTGGCGGCGCCCAGTCAACTCGGTCAACGTGCGCATCTCGCAGGCGGGGCATCTCGTGCGTCGTTCTCCTCTCCTACTCCTACTCGCTTCTCCTCCTACTTCCTTCTTCTCCTACTTACTCACGCTAACGCGACGCGCAGATCGTGCAGGAGGTGCCGCGCGAGATGGGTGCGTCCGCTAACGCATGCTCTGCGTCGTACTGACTGATGATTTTTTGGGGGTGCAGCGCGCGAGATTGCGGCGATGTTAGACGGGGCGGGGACGGGGACGGGGGAAGGGGGGTTGACGGCAAAGCTGTAGTTTAAAAAGGGCGCGGTTGGAGGTTTAAAAAGGGTGCGGTTGTATGTTGACGGCGCGGTAGTAGGTTAAAAGGTTTCGGAATTGGTGGTTTGTAGGCTAGAATTTATAAATTATAATCTTTTCACTGTTTCTGCGTATGCAAGCGCGCGCACTCTTCGCGGTACGTTTCTTGTTTCCGCCGTATGCCAGTGTCCCTGACGCGTGTTATCAGCTCGAGCGAGAGGCCGTGTGCGATAAAAGGCTTTCGAGACGCGGTCCCGTGACATGTTAATTCCTCGGATTAGCACCGACACTAGCGCGAATGGTACGCACTACTCACTGAGACTGATCGCCTGTTACACCAATGTCAGCCTTCAAGCTTCGGCTCCGCCCTGAATTCTGAGA
>JARJLE010000623.1:0-23962 GCA_029289555.1 Mycena latifolia | reverse complement strand
ACGGACTGTGCGTAGGAGCGCATGTTGGCGCAGAGGCAGGTGGAACGAGATATGGAACATGATTTTGAGGAATTCGAGCGATCTGAACTGTGGTTCCGCGCAATAGGCGACACCGATTTCGTGCGGTCCGCTCGAACAAATTCGCCAGAACCGCCTCCCTCGCTAAAAACGATCCATCACAGCGCCGGGCCTTTCGCAGCTTCATCTCGGTGCTCAGTCCCCTCTCAAACAGAGCTATGGAGCCATTCCACACATGCTTCCCCGCGCCGAAAGCTCTCCTGGCTATTTCGACAGAGAACAGCTAGCGGTGGATCACAGCGCTCCTCCAAATCTCATAATTCCCGCCCTCGAATATCGAGGTTCTCATGTCCCCCGTTTCTGATATGTCCTCAGAGTCCACCCGAGCCCCATTATTCGACGATCCCGACGACCGCCTGCAGCGAGCAGAGGAGGTGCGAATGGAGGCCATCCAGGCGGCCCTGACCGACATCATGGCGTTGGAGCAGGAACACTCCCTTCCTCTGGGAGATGAGGCTCTCGGGGATCGAGACACCATGTTCCAAGCCTCTCATTCTGTTAATGCTGGCAAGCGACGGGCGATGTTCGATGGACGACCTTGATGAAGTCGACGAGGACCGACAAGAAGCGTCCAGCGAGCGATCTGGGTCTTTCCAACTTGCGGCACCAGGCGACTCCAACTTTCTTACGAAATCGCTCGGTTAGGTGACAATATTGCAAACCTCCAGTCACAAGAGGCGATACTTGTTACACTGATCAAAAAGGCGGAATTGACGGGCGATACGCAGGAGCTCAAGCTGCTTAACAAATCTAAATCCGCGATGAATCGCGAATTGAGGGAGTTGCAGTTCCAGAAGCTGCAGTATGAGCAGCAGGAGTCGGCCAATCGCCTGTTCTCGGACCGCACCAAGGTTGCGATCGTCAGTTCCACCGTGGGCGACGAAGATGGGAAATCAGTTGTTCGCTATCTTGTAGAGATTCAGCAGCTTGCGCCGGACGGGAGCTTTGCCTCGGGCTGGGTAGTAGCCCGACGGTACAATGAGTTTTTGACGATGCATACCAAATTGCGGGACCGGTATGCTCTTGTCGAACCTCGATTTTCCGGGGAAGCGTCTGGTCACTGCGCTGTCCGGCAGTTTTGTAGACACTCGCAAAGTTGCATTGGAAAGTATCTGCAGGTTAATCGTTCCTTCTGGAACACAATTTTCCTCGCTGAACTTCTTTTCAGAATCTCATTTCCATTCCAATCGTTGCGACAGCGATGAGCTGAGGGGATTCCTTTCAAGGGAGTCGCTTTTCGTTGCGTCCGAAACCCACGGGCAGCCGCCAAGGGGCCTGCAACGTTCTCTGGCACTGATCTTGTACGAACGGTATATCGATCCGTGACGGAGAGCATTGATGACATGTTCTTCGGGCCCTCCATGTTGGATGTCATGATCCAGCGCCTCACTCGTCAGGCGGCCGAGTTCGCAGGAATTGTGGGCTCCGGGATCAACGATGTGGACCTCGTCGCACAGGCTTGGAATCCAACGGGGAAAACCTCATCCGAGGCTGCACTGATGGAGCTTTCAGGAGACCTCAAGCCTCTAGAAGGGGAGACAAGCACGTCTACATTCTCGGCTCCCATATGTGATCTGTTACTCGCCGTATTCGAGCTCAACAAGACGAATAACTGGCTCCGACGGCAAGCAGTTGTGATCATCCTGCAACAAGTACTTGGCGGCACCATTGAGCGGTATTTATTCTGTTCTCCTCTTTTCTTTGGTTGATCTTCACACTGACCCAGACATGTCTTGCAGTAAAATCAGGGAGAATGTTAAAGCTCTCCTGGAGGAATCACGCATTATGGTTTTCGTCAACCTGTTCCGCAATGGCCTTTGGCCTGGGGGCAAATTGAAGCCTCCCAGCGTACCGCGCACGGCCGACGAGAAGCTGAAAACCCGGGACGAGGCCAACCGAAAGCTCTCATCTTTAGTACCTGGTATGAATGTTTTGCGTCGCGGAAACAATATTAATGGCTGATATTCACCAGACCTGGCTGCGAACATGATCGGACGCTCGAACGCTCGCCGGGGTGCGCGCAGGATATTTGCGGTCTTGCAGAACCGTCGCCTCAACCAACATATTGCGTATACCATCGTTGATGAGGTCAGCTACCGTCAATCGTTTGGTCCAAACACTGACCCACTCGAAACGCCAACAGGTGTTCTCTGCGTTGTTTCCGGAGTCCAATGGACCGCCATGACCTTATTACGATTTATATGACTATTTCATTTTTATAAGCCGGACAGCCATTTGCGGGACCGATACATTCACTGTAAATTATAAGACTACAGAAACTCGTCAGATTTCTGTATCTCCGTCTGCCTCTGCCATGGTTGCATCCATCGTCACGGCGCTAGAACTTCGATCGTTCGAATTGTTGGCACTCGGTTTGGGCCGGCGATGTGATGTTATCGCATTTGCGTTTTCGTCGTTATATCTGATACTCCAGTCAGCCTGGGCGATTCAAGCTGAGAGAAACATACACTTTGATTGCGTGGAAAATAAAGCCCCCGGATCCGGAGGTGTTCATCGTGGGATGGGTTCGTCCTGGAAGGACTTGATATCGTCTCAACCAGACCTCCGTCACTGAGGGGCAAAGATATCCTGGTAGAGCTCGTAACTTGGCATGGAGCTCCGATAGAATCTGATAATATGGTCGCTCAACAACAAATAAGGTAATGTAGCTGCAAACGACGCACCTGGACGTAGGGACTCTGCACAACTATGGATCCAGACCCTGCTATATATGGCACCAGTTTTTCTACTATAGACAACGGCTCATATTCGCTTGCGACAATCAGGCTGAAGTGAAGTTCAGCGATAGTGCACTGATATATAGAAAGAGGACACGAACGCATCAAATTCGCCGGCGAAAAGCTCTTCTCGAGTCCGGTTCAGCAGGTCGGACGCAGCTTTGCGCTTATTGATGCGTGACTGTTGTCTGTCGGATTTTATTTCGTCGGCGGGAACGTCAACTGGAGCTACAACTGGAAAACTAGGAATTTCAGCGAGGTCGCCAAGGGGTGAAATGCGGAAGGCTTACGGGGTGTGTGATCTGGCTGCGCCGTTGCCCAATTCAGAGAAGAAAGAACAGGGGCCACGGTCTCGGTTTTGAAATTCATGTGGACCATGACAGGATATGAAGGAGGCGAATCGGTATCACAGACTGTGATGAGGCGGCCCATACCTAAAAGCAGTGACAACAATTCAAAGGAAAGGATATGTTGCCTTACCTCCCATCCTTTCTAATATCCCAGACACAACAAGGCCCGAAGCATCGTCGACCGCGATGTATCTCCCTCCAGGCCGGATGTTGGCCATATTTAGCATTTGGGAAAGCGCATCGATGCGTATGTCGCGTATTCGATTCTGGTCTTTCTTGAACCAGTAGTCACATACGTTGAACAAGGTTGGTTCGATTGTTGTGAAGGTTTTGGAATACCTATAGTTATAAATGGTCGGCGGCATATCATGGTCAAAAGAAAGGAGACATACTTGGCTTCTTTGCGTTTCTTGTACTTTTCCTTGCTGTACTCGGTTTTCAGTGAATAGTTGGCATGCTGCTCAATCTGCATCTTGATTATTTCCTGCATTGACGATGAGCTACAAGTGGGGCCGAGGATAAGAGCAATGCCTACCTACCGAGGCATGAGCTCCGGATTGCTTGAGTGCTTGTATTTCCTCTAGCGTTAGAGGCTGTACAAACTCCCCGTCGTTGATGAGCTCGTTCGTCGCATCAGTATCCTCTGGTACAAGTTAATCTTGGACTTTTCTCTGTTGACCGAAAGAACCTACCGACTTCTGCCAAAGTGCGCGGCGGGACTAATTTCAGTTTTTTGTTGACGATGTCGTAGGTTCGTCCGAAGGGCTCGTTGATCAATTCGTTGGCATGGAAGACGCCTAGTCTGCCGAGGGAGATTGTGCTTGATTTTTTGTCTTAGAAGGTTCAAAAAAAAGAGGGAAGAAAGCACGCACCTATCCTTGTCGGTCTTTACAGCTTTTGTATCACCGTTCGGTAACCTCAGGAGGATGGTGTTTCCGGATTGAATGGTCTGGACTCTTGTGTCCAACTGCGGGGTAGGAGGGGGAGGTGCAGACGCGGTCATGGTAAGCCGAGTGATCGATGTGAGCCTTGAGAATGACCGTCTCATTCAAATCGTTCTGATCGAGCCCTTTTGCTTTCAACCATGTCGGGCGACAACCTCGACACTCTGTTAAAGAAAACACAGGAGACCCCTTCCACCCCTCTTCTACCCGATGAACTCTCGTATCTTATCACTGCCTTTCTTCCGTCACAACCAGCCAGTCTTCGTTCGAAAGCCTATCTCGTCCTGTCGGCATTTTGCCAGGGAGTCAGAAACTCGTCTGCAGTAAAGGGCAAGCAACCGGACCCTGCCACCGAATCATTGGTCCGGGTCTTCGAGCCCCTGGTGGTGTCCAGGCTCGCCGACTCTGAAGAACGCACACTCCAAGAGGGCATTTCATTTTTGACTGCCTTGTTCCAGGTGGATTGGGAGTCAGGTTCACCCATCTTTCAGCAGGATGGGATCCTCGATTTCATGATGGACAGCGTGGACCTTACTCCCTCCGCAGAGTTATCTCTGCTCGTCGCACATCTTCTGAGCCAAGCGATGCGGTCACAAACCTTGTCGCGCAATAATCACATCTCAGACGAGTCAATGGCTCGAGGTCCACTCTCGAGACCAGGGTGACCCGGCTTTACGTGCTGCTACGTCGATCGCCCTCGTTAAGTTATCTCGGGGAAGATCTGGCGACGGCGCTGAAACCGGTCTCCCAGAGGCTCAGGCTCAAGATGACGAACTTGCGGACGTGATGAAACAGCTGGTTATCAGCGGCGACGATCAGTCGTCCATATCCGACGCCGTAGAAGGGTTGGCGTATCTGAGTGTGGACCCCCTGGTCAAAGATGCTCTTTCGAGGGACCACATTTTCCTGAAACGTTTATTTCCCCTCGTTCCTCGTCGTAAATCTTCTGCTGAACCCAACACCACTCTCCTTTATGGCATCCTTCTCACCATCTCGAATCTATGTGCTTACCGTCCTCGCCTGACCGAAGAACAGACGCAAATAGAAAACTAAAACGCATGGCTGCAGCGAACAAGTCATCTCAGGACCCGAAGGGTTCCGCCTTTGACGACGATGAAAACGTCAAAACACGGGTCCAGCGATTAGTCGCCGCCGGAGTTCTTGACATCTTTTCCGGCGCGGTGCCGGGGACAGAGAGCCTAGGCATCAGGGTGGTGGCGGGCAAAGCCCTACTAAACATCATCGAGGACAGAGAGAATCGAGGGAGGGTTCTTCAAAGTGGGGGTGCAAAATTGTTGGGGCTCATCATCAAACATGCCATGTCCACCTTACCAGCATCCGTGGACGGCCAGTCAAACAAAAAGGCCACATTAGATGTGACACATCTGGAGCCCATCCAAGCCTTAGCCAAGCTTGCAATTACCTCGTCTCCTGTCCAAGTATTTGGGCCAAACGATGGCGCAGTCTACGACGCGATTCGGCCATTTTCTCTTATGCTCCAGCATCCTTCGGCCACTCTCCTCCAGCGATTTGAAGCCCTGATGGCCCTGACAAACCTCTCGTCCCATAGCGCAGAAGCTGCTTCCCGCATTGCCAAGGCAGATGGGTTACTTAGCAATGTGGAACTCTTACTCCTCGAGGAGCACCCTTTGGTTCGAAGAGCGTCCATGGAATTGATATGTAATCTCATTTCTGGATCTGACGCGGTGTTCGAAAGGTACGGAGGCGCTGTGAATACGAGTGGCACAAAATCGAAACTTCAGATTGTCCTGGCCATGTCGGACGTGGCGGATTTGGGAACTCGCCTGGCAGCCTCGGGAGCCCTTGCTACGTTGACCGACGCGCCCAGTGCTTGCGAGGGCCTGATTGCGCTTCAACTTGAGCGCCATCGGATGCTTCCGATTCTTGCACAACTGATAGATCCTTCCACTTCCCCCGAAAACGATGATGCCCAAGAAATCATGGAGACCGACCCTGGACTCATTCATCGAGGGGTCGTCTGCGCCCGCAACGTGCTGCTCAGTATCAAGGATGAAAACACTCGAAAACAGATTGCGAAAGAAGCTGGGGAAGCTGGTCTGGTGAAGGGCCTGGTGAATGTGATGAAAAGCTCGCCCGGCGACGCTATTCTCGGACCGGCCATGGAGGCCCTTAAATGCGTGATGGACAGTGTAAAAACATGAGGATAGTTGTAGAATACAGTCACAATGAGCCTTGAAGTTGAAGTATTCGCGCAGCCTCACGCAGTAACCGGCAATTACCGAGATCGTATCCGATCACTCTACATTACTTACTACCTCTTCCTCTACTCTCCCTAATACATGGTCAGCACTAGCACCGTCGAATTGACTCGTCTATTGAATCTCCACTCAGGCGCCATCGAAAAAAGCTGGCAAGAAGGCCGCAGCCGCGCCCAAGAAAGGCGGTGGCCAAGCTGGCAAAGTCGCGAAGGTACACATTCCACTGCTTCTCCGCTGTGACAGAAGCTCAGCCAGTTTCTTCTCCCAGGCGGATTGGAAGGAGGGCTTCAAGAAGAAGCAAGTCGGGGTCTCCGATATGACACTGCTCACGACTATCAGCAACGAGAGCATAAACGACAACCTCCAGAAACGATGGACCAATGCCGAAATTTATACCTACATTGGCTCTGTTCTGATTTCGGTCAACCCGTTCAGAGGTCGACTCGTCCTATCCTTTCCTCGCACTCCAACTGATTCACGCGCCATTCGCAGACCTCGGCATATATACCGATGAAACACTACAAAGATATCGCGGCAAGAATCGTCTCGAAGTTCCTCCCCATGTCTTTAGCATTGCGGAAAGTTCATACTATAATATGAATGCCTACCACGAAAACCAATGCGTCATCATTTCGGGCGAATCTGGCGCTGGGAAGACCGAGGCCGCGAAACGGATTATGCAGTATATCGCCGCTGTATCCGGTGGCCAGGATAGCAGTATCCAGGAGATAAAGGATATGGTCTTGGCCACAAATCCGCTCCTCGAGAGTTTCGGGTGTGCAAAGACCCTGCGGAACAACAACTCGAGTCGTCATGTACGTCGTCGCGTCATCTGTGTTTGCTCCTAGCCAATGATGTTCTTTCTAGGGGAAATATCTTGAGATCATGTTCAATACGCATGGGGAACCTGTTGGTGCTCAGATCACCAACTATCTGTTGGAAAAGGGACGTGTCGTCGGGCAGATAGAAAATGAGCGCGATTTCCACATCTTCTACCAGTTCACCAAAGGTGCTACGAGCGACCAACGAGGTGAGTTTCAGAGTCGTAGGTTTGGACGCTGGATTAAACATGATTCTTCAGAAATGTTTGGTCTCCAAGGCCCAGAGGCTTATGTTTACACTAGTCAAAGCAATTGCCTCGATGTGTCCGATATTGACGATGTCGAAGACTACCAGGAAACCATTGTGAGACTGGGGTCTCCTTCCCTGCAGACTATTCTTACTTGTCCTAGAAAGCGATGCAAGTTATTGGGCTCAGTGCCGATGAACAAAGCGAGATATTCCGCATGCTTGCGATCATTTTGTGGCTAGGAAACGTCCAGTTCAATGAGATGGACGACGGAAACTCTGCCATTGCCGATGCAGGCGTCACTGACTTTGTCGGTTACCTTATGGAAACGGACGCCGCTCTTGTCCAGAAGGTTCTGACTTCGAAAGTCGTCGAAACGCAGCGTGGTGGCCGTAGAGGATCAGTTTATGACGTCCCCCTCAATCCATCGCAAGCCTCATCTGCGAGAGATGCCCTTGCCAAGGCAATATACAATAACCTCTTCGAATGGATCGTATCGAGAGTTAATGTTTCCATGAAACCCCGGTCTGCTAGTGCCCAAGTCATCGGCATTCTGGTATGTTATCCTCTTCTCGCAATGTTCTCATCTCACGATTGGCCAGGATATCTTTGGGTTCGAGATCTTCGAGGTAAGTTTTCCTCAATAAATGTCATAAACCGCATGTGTTGATAGGAGCAACTTTCAGGACAACTCCTTCGAGCAGCTGTGCATCAACTACGTCAACGAGAAACTGCAGCAAATCTTCATCGAGTTGACACTGAAGACAGAACAAGAAGAATACGTTCGCGAGCAGATCAAATGGACCCCGATCAAGTACTTCAATAACAAGATCGTGTGCGATCTCATCGAAGAGCGCCGCCCTCCAGGGATATTCGCTGCTCTAAACGATGCTTGTGCAACGGCACACGCAGACCCGGCTGCAGCAGACAGTAGTTTCATGCAACGGGCGTCTGCACTTGCTGCGAACGCACATTTCGAGTCCCGCGGATCCCAGTTTTTGGTTCGCCACTACGCAGGGGATGTTATGTACAACGTTGCGGGCATGACCGACAAGAACAAGGACTCGCTGAACAAAGATTTACTTGATCTTGTGGCCAGCAGCACCAACCAATTCATGCAGACTTTGTTCCCGGATCGTCCGGATCCCAATAGCAAGAAGCGTCCACCGACTGCAGGTGATCGCATCAAGGTTGGTTATATTTCCGTGTATTGCAGCATTACTGACTCTGTGTCTAGGCATCCGCGGGGGCCCTCGTAGATAATTTGATGAAGGCACAGCCAGCGTACATACGCACTATCAAGCCAAACCAGAATCGTAGCAGCTCAGAGTACGATTCCAAGGCCATCCTGCATCAAATCAAGTATCTCGGGTTACAGGAAAACATCCGCGTTCGTAGAGCTGGTTTCGCTTACAGGAACACCTTCGAGAAGATGGTGGAACGTTTCTACCTTCTTTCGCCCCAAACGTCTTATGCTGGCGAATACACCTGGCATGGGGATGCTAAATCTGGGTGCGAACAGATTTTGAAAGACACTGGAATCGCGAAAGACGAATGGCAAATGGGTGTAACGAAAGCCTTCATCAAGAATCCCGAGACGGCAAGCCGCCCTATTTTGTACCTTGATTTGATCGACTCACCATCCCATGATAACAGCTGTTTGCTCTCGAAACGATGCGTGACCGATACTGGCATAACATGGCCGGTCGCATACAACGCGCATTCCGTAACTACATGCGCTATAAACACGAATGTGCACGCCGTATCCAGAGGTTCTGGAAGAACAACAAGGAAGCGCTCGTGTATGCACAAGTCAGAGATTATGGGCATCAGGTCCTTGCCGGACGCAAAGAGCGGCGGAGATTCAGTCTGCTCAGTTATCGACGTTTCATGGGAGATTATCTCGACGTCAATGGGAAGAGCCCCTTGGGAGAAGAGCTGAGTGCGGTTTGTAACATCGGAAGTGAGTGCGGTTTCAGATCAGTTTTTCTCAAGTGCTAATCTCTCCCTAGACGACCAGGTTACTTTCAGCGGGAGAATCCAGCTTTTGGTATCCAAACTCGGTCGTTCTAGTAAACCTAGTCCGCGCTTTATTGTCGTGGTTCGTATATGTCCTACACAAGCCAGTAACAATCGGGCTGATTCGTTTGCAGACCCAGAAAGCTGTCCATATTGTAGTAACACTTGCCAAAGACGGTCGCAACCAAACAACATTGGAAAGAAAAATACCGCTGGTCACTATCAAAAGTATCGGGATGTCGAACTTGCGAGACGATTGGATGGTAAGCAGCGACTGCAGTCCGCCCTACCATCAACTTACAGATAATATTTCCAAGTGTTTGAATGGCAATACCGCTGAAGAAGGCGACCCCATCTTTAGCTGCTATTTCAAGACGGAACTGGCAGCCAATCTTCTGACCTTGACTCAGGCTAGTATCAACCTTATGATTGCGCCGACGTATGTTGTCCCATTGAGATGCAGCTGCTCACCGCTGATTATGTTTTAGAATGTCATACTCTAAGAAGAAGGACAAGAAGGCGGAGATTAAGTTCATCAAAGACGAGACCGTCAAGAAGGATGATTTGTACAAAAGCCACACTGTGCACGTTCCGTCTGGTGAACCTGCGAGCAGTCTCTCCCGTCCCCCAGCCAAGAGAAAACCTGGCGTCGTGCGGCCCATTACACAAGGCAAATTGCTCAAGGCCGGAGGCCCATCCGATGTTTGTCCCTCATTTCTCGTTGGCTATTTCACCGCTAACTCGTTCCGGATTTCAGAAACCCAAACCTGCCTCCAAGCCCAAGCCGGCGGCCCGACCTCTTCCGGGAAAGTCAACACCATCTGCTGCACCGACCCCAGTCATCAGGGCAACTCCTGCAGCAGCACCTAAACCTGCCGCGACCACCCCTTCAGCTACAACCCGTGCGCCCCCAGCGAAGCGCAGCAGTGTTGCCGCTCCGCCACCACCTCCACCGCCACCTCCTCCGGCCCCAGCTAAGCCTACGGTACCTATGTATCGTGCCAAGTTTGAATTCGTTGGAGAGGAGGGTGAGATGAGCCTGGCAAAAGACGACCTGGTAGAGGTATTAGAACAGGATGACAACGGCTGGTGGTTGGTCAAGAAGGACGGGGTTCAAGGGTGGGCGCCGAACAATTATTTGGAACTAGCGCCTGCGCAGGCCCCGGCTGCGCCGCCCCCGCCAGCCCGACGCCCTGTGCCCGCGAAGCCTGCGGCTACCAACAGCACGCAGCGAGCCGCGCCGGTGACGGCCGACGCATCCGCCAAGCCAGTATCCGTATTTCCTGGCATGGCGGCGGCGAACGGGTCGGCGACGCCGTGGAAGAAGACGCCCACTGCGTCGTCGTCGGGAGACTCGCCTGCGAGCTCCCGTCCGGGAAGCTCTCTCGCGCCGAAGCCGCCGCCGCCCGTTGCGACCAAGCACAAGCCCGCGCCGCCCGTCGGTTCGAAACCCGCGCCCAAGGTCCCAGGAAAGCCGCCCGTGCCAAGCGCGCCTCGGCCGACCCCATCCGGTGGGGCATCGAGGCCACTTGGGGGCGGGGGCATCGGTGGCGCGAACGGAGATCTAGCCGCCGCTGTATGTCGCCTTCTTGCTCTTGCTCGTTGATTTACTAACCATGTGTTTTTTTGTTTAGCTGGCGAGGCGGGCGCAGCAGATAGCAGACAGCGAGTGATGGGCTCCTCGGCGGCATATTTTATTGTTGTACAACGGACGGAACGTTAGTTAGAATGCTGTTTAAATAGGTGTATGCGGTATGAATGGATGCATGGGTATCACTCTCCGATTCTATGTAGTGTACACGCACAGCCAGTCTCTATCATGCTGGCTCTGATATGTGGATTGGCGGCGGTTGGGGGGACGGCGGGTGCGAGGGGGGCGGGGAGTCGCGGGGGAGGGTCATCGCCTCTACTTCGTCCTCAGACCGAAAGCCGTCCTCGTCGCTACTGTCCGGCACGGCGACGTGCGACGGCGACGCGGGCATCTGCGCGCCCACCGCCCCGCCCGCCTCCTCGTCGTCGCTCAGGTAGGGCACCTCGTACGCGCTGAGCACCTTGGCGACCTTGACGGGCTCCGGAAAGTCGTGCGGCGTCGTCTCGAGCGCGCGCTTGCCCGACTCGAGCAGGCCCTCGAGGATGACCTTGATGCGGCGGTACATCACGTCGTGCTCCTCGCGCGCCTTCTCCGCCTCTTCCTCCTCCTCCTCCTCCTCGGGCTCATCGTCGTCCTCGTCGGCCGTGTCGTCGTGGTCGAGCGACGACTTGACGGCGCGGAACGCGCGCGGCGGGAGGATGAGGCGCGACTCGCGGAGCTTCCGGCGCAGTTCGCGGATCTCCTTGGCTTGGCGGTGCTTCGTCTGCTCGAGGGAAGTGTTGATGGCGAGCAGTGAGCGGTTCGTGATCTCGAGGTCCGCGATCTGGGTGGGCAGTGGGGTAAGAACGCGCGCCGGGCGGACACTATTTATTGCGACGCACCTTTCGGACCGACTTGGCCTCGGCGCGGACCTTGCGCTCGGCAGTGCTCGCACTCAAGACATCGGGCCGCTCTTCCAGCTCGTCGTCCGAGTCGTCCACGGCGGTGGGGAGCATCCCGCTAAGGTTCATCAGGTTCTCGAGCCCAGAGCGCATGTTGGCGTCGGCCGCGTCGCGCGCGCTGGTCCCCGCGCGTGCCACGCTAAGCTGGCTGTTCCCCGACTCTGTAACGTACGACGCGGAGGACTGGGAGAGCGAGGAGCGCGAGGAGAAGGACACGGTGGACGTCGGCGGAGAGTGCGGCGGCAGCGGAATCGCCGCGGGGTCGACTTTGGCGAAGCCGTTGGGCCGCGCGGCGTCGTCGCGCGGAAACGGTTGGTAGTAGTGCTGGGCCGTCGACGGGGGGCTCGCGCGCGCGGACGGGAACCGATTGGCGCTGCCCGCCGATGCCGCGCTGGGGTAAAACGAGCCCGACGCGGCTGACGAGGAGGCATTGGACGAGATGGACGGCACGCGTGCGCGGTGGGACTGGGCGCGTAGGGAGGAGTTTGGGGGCAGCAGAGGGGATGATGGGGGGAACTCTTGTTTTGGCCGCCCAGAAAGCTTGGCGGTGATTCGCGGAGAAGGGGCGGGGCTGCTCTGGTCATCGTCTGAGAGGTCGAGGAGCTCGGAAATGGGGGCGCTTGAGGAGGAAGCGGTGGGCCGCGACGCGTAGGATTGGGGGGAGTCGGTGGTCAGTGAGCGTCGGCGGGGCTCCTGAGGTGTCGCGCGCGCAACGACTCCACGCGTTACCGCCGCACGGGCTCTGGGAGCGGGAGATGGCTGCTTGGAGGGCGAGCCAGAGCGAGGGGTGAGGCCGGCGGTAGCTGCTCTGCTACTGCCGCTTGCAAAACTTTTGACGGATGCGGTTCTGGAGACGGCGGAGCTGGAGACGACGCTGGCTGCCTTGCGTGCTACGACGGAGTTGGGTGTCGCGCTGCTGTTGACCTTTGCCTTTGGGCGAAAGGTGGGGGACGGGGGGGAGGTGTAGGACTTGTAGGGTGACGGGGAGCGGGATTGGTAGATTCGCTGGGGCGAGGACTCTGTTACTTTCACGGTGACCTGCGCGGGGGTTAGGCGTGTCGGGGGCAGGGGCGAGAGCGTGCCTTGCGGGTGGGCGCAGCAGGCGCAGATTCCATGAAATAAAAGTAAAGTACAAGCAGAAGCCAATCTGATCCAATCAAGCCAATCCCTTGCGCGCCAGTACAGACTCGACCATCTTCTCTACCATCCCCCGCAGCCCCACCTCCCCCCCGCCCCCCAGCGCTGCCACGACGCTCTTCTCCACGCATTTCCCCACCATGTCCACCTCGATGTTCACCTTGGCCCCCATCGCCTTTTTGGCTAGCGTAATGTTTCCTGAGTGTGTTGGATCAGCATGACGCTGAACCGCCGCAGCTCGTCGTCGACCCCGGTCAGCGTCAGCGACGCCCCGTCGATCGTCACGTAGCCCTTGGGGATCAGATACGCCAACAGCGACGGCCGCGACGGAGTGGGTTCCGCGAACTCGAACGTGAGTCGCAAAGAGTCCCCATCCGGCTGCCGGTCTACCACCGTGGCTGTCGTATCGACGTGCGCCTGTGTCGGACCGTGCGTTAGTCGGAGCACGGACGCGCAGAGAGCGCGCATCGCACCTGCACAAAGTGGCCTCCAAAGCGCACATGCGCGCCCATGGCCCGCTCGAGATTCACCTGGTCGCCCTCCTTGCGCTCCCCTACATATTACGCACTGTATTCGTTCGCCAAGTAAATTAAAAAGGCGCGGCAGCTCACCCAGGTCCGTGCGCTCCAGCGTCTCGTTCGCGAGCCACACCTTGAACCACCCCCCGTGCGCCTGCGCGTCGAATTCCGTCACCGTCAGACACGCGCCGTTCACTGCGATCGAGTCGCCGATGTGGCAGTCGCCCAGGATCGCCGCCGAGTCGGAAATCGTCAACGTGCAGCCTGCGTCGTCGAGCTGCACGGAGGAGATGGTGCCCAGGTGCTCAATCTGCGGGGGCGGATGAGTGGGGACGAGCTGTATGTGCGCTCTCCCGTACCAAACCAGTAAACATGATGAGAGCGTGGAAGACGCGACCAAGAGTCAGGTCGAGTTTGTCATCTCCGGCAATCATGGCCGCACCCCAATTTGGACGAACACTTTCCTGTCTGGCGACAGATTCAACATTCCATGTTCCAAGCCGATGACGACGACACCAATTTCCTGGCTTGACAACTCGATGCCGTGAGCCTTTAGATCAAGTCTACTTAAGAGACAATTTCATTTCCGTCGGCCATGTTCATGCCACGTTGAAATCGGGTCTCACAAGCACATCAAATCGGAGTCGGCCTCAGTGCTCATCCGCGGAAGTAAAATCTGAATCCGACGGTTCATATCTGCACGCATGGTCTCCGGCCAGCAAGTCTCGGAAACAAACCCAGCGGAACTCTCAGACACATCGCACATGCCACATGGCCTAAGCCGCCCGTCTCAGATCTCGGAACTAAGCAGACCTGAACACGACGGAACTCTCAGAGGCATCTTACATTCAAGGAAGACATTTCGCTCAAGGAAAGCAAGATTGACTCCTAATCGAGTGTTTCTGAATTCGCATCCATCCAAGACAGATATCAATTTCAAACGCCACGGTCTCAGTGCTCAACGGAAGTAAAATTTGAATCTGGCGGTTCATCTCCACACACGGCTTATAGACGGGTCTTACAGGTCAGTGTCAGAGGCGGAAATAAAATCTCAAACACAACGGAACGTTCAGAACTGTCTCACACTCCGAGTCAGCATGGCTTGAGGCAGGTTTTAGATCCCGGCGCTAAGCGGAATTCAAATCACAGACAGACATCATGCTCGCGGAACTTGAACGACAAAACACTACCTTGGACAGGGGGCTTGAGTTGCAGGATTACTAAACGTGTCTAGACATCAGCAGCGAACAACGGGTTGGGACGAAAGGCTTCGACTCGACACTTCGAACTGTTCTCTTTCTTTTTTGCGGCTCAGACTCGTCGCAGGCTTGCATGCGGGATTGCGAATCAATCTCCACTACTGTATAAATGGTACTGTATGCGTGTCGTTTGACTGGCGGCCCTGACGAATTCAATTCTGCGAAAGCGAAGCCCACATAATGCACTTCAACTGCGTTCAAGGAGCTGGTGGAAGTATCGGCCCGTATTTATTGAAGAGGAATGTAGCTGTCCGTAGGCCCCGTGAAGCTCTACCAAAAGGATTGTCTTCAAAAGTGTCTTTTTGAGGGCGAAATTTTGAGATTTCCTTGTCCGAATAGTGGCTTTTTGAAGCCAAAAATGTGAAGCCTTGTCCACCAAGTGGCTTTTTGAGCCAGAATTTTGCCAAACTCACCGAGTTTGGATCGTCAACCAACCAGCGAAAATCTGCCTCATTCCGATGAAGACGCTGCCGCGCCGGGATAACATAGTAACTGGTACCGGCGGGGACGCGGAAATTTCCGCGCATTTTCGCCAAATTTGGAGTGCACGGGACGACATTGTCCGGCTTTTTGAGGCCCAAAATGCCAGGGACGAGTGGCTTTTTGAGGCGGGATTTGGAGATTTTTTGAGACAACCCCTTGGTGAAGCTTCATGGGGCCTCTGTCCGTGTCAACAGAATTTCAACAAATCAACTCATTAATAGACTCGAATGCTGAATTATTATAACTCACCCCGTCCTTTCTCGATCAAGTACAGGTTGCCACTACCAGAAGCGAGTTTGAGCCATTTTCGAACAATTCTCCAGTGGGTCGTGGTGTCTGCGTCGAGGAAAGCGTATAGCTCTGCCTCGGTCAGAATGTCCGTCGGAACGAGTGTTTATTGGTAGTATTAATCGCACCAGTTTCAAGTTGATAAACAGGATTTTGGAGCAGAAAGGGCTGAAAATTATTCTAGGTTATGATTTATTAGGTTCCAATCTGAATAGTGGTCAAGGTAGTGGTCTCTCGAGGCGACCGTTCATTAGTATTGTTAAAAATCAATTGGAAGGCGAGGGGTTGCAGGAAGTTGGCGCCGAATACAGTCTTCAAGGTTCGTATAAAGGGTTGGGTTAGGGAGCGAGCCGGAGCTGGCCGCAGGCCTGCGACGGCTCGCGACCGGCCATCTGCTGTGGCACTGCCGAAGATGATGGTATGTTCCCAATTGGGACGCTCGTCCGCGCAGCCCAAAAAGGAAATTTCAGTGAATGTCCGTTAAAAAGGTGACCTCTGCCCGGATCGAACGGACGACCTTCTGGAAACCGTTGTGATTCTGGAATCAGATGCTCTACCACTGAGCCAAGAATGTCTTTTGTCGATTTGAGACCGAACGTCCTCCGGCCCAAAAAGGAAATTTCAGTGAATATCACTTCAAAAAGTGACTCTTGCCCGGATCGAACGGACGACCTTCTGGAAACCAAGCTTCTACTGGAATCAGATGCTCTACCACTGAGCCAAGAATGTCTTTTTTCGATTTGAGACCGAGCGTCCTCCGGCCCAAAAAGGAAATTTCAGTGAACATCACTTCAAAAAGTGACTCTTGCCCGGATCGAACGGACGACCTTCTGGAAACCAAGCTTCTACTGGAATCAGATGCTCTACCACTGAGCCAAAGAGTCCTTTCCTTTCGTTCCTCGCCGGCAGGGAATATGGACAAATGGGCGGTCAGCATCAGTTCATGCTTGAGGTGAATAGATGGGGCGGTGGTGGCGGAGTTTGAAACCAGCCTGTGCTTCCACAGGCCGCCTCGATCGCTGAGTAAGTGCATAGAAAGAAAGACAAACAGAAGGAAAGACAATTTCTAAGCCTAGAGACGTCACAACAAAAACCTTTACGCCGATTTACAGACAACAAAAAGCAGATAAGAAAAAAGCACCACCCGCCGCCCGCTACCGGTTAACCTTTTTCGGCGCCAACCTATCCTTCAGCCACAGGAACGTTGAAAAATGCACCGGAAGGTCGAGAATGTGTTCTACCGGATGAACTGATTGGTCGGGGCACGACCTCGGACCGTACGCGCCGTTGACGTTTGGAGGGTTTTTTTGTGTAGTCTCTTTGTTCTTGTATGCCTTCGCGTGCGCGCAGATCGTCTCTCGCCCGTGATCACAAGTATGGAGCACGAATTCGCTCCGGAGCGAATTCGTTTTGACCAAGTTGGTCACCATCTTGGTGCCGAACGAACACCGGAATAAATAAAGGGCAACTTTTAGAGCCACCATTAGCACAGGAACTGTTAAACAAGAACAAGAAGAGACGTACCTTGTCTATCTTTGGCCCATTTCACCATGGCGTCGCCGCCCGTCCTCCACGCCGTCCTATGTTCAGCCTTGTCCGTCTCAAAGTCGGGAGGGCATCGCGATTGCTCCCGCAGCAATACGTCCACAGCAAGCGTTACCCAAAGTGTCTGATTTTGCGCAAGTTTCTTTGGGAGGAAGACGGAAGACTGGGATGCGTCGGTGGTGAAGAGGTGATGGTCCCGGGGAAGTGCGCTGCGGAGGTCCTTGACGTTGTCGGGATCTGAAAAGATGTCCGTGACGGTCTTCTCCACCATGCGCACGCGGAGGGGTGCAAGCTTATCGCCCAAGATCTTGACCAGAGTGCTATTAGAGAGCACTTGGTGGGTGTATGCAATACGCTCCAGGGAGGGGAAGTTGGCGGCGGTGAGCTCTGCCTTCTCACCCGTGTTGGCGCACAGGTGGTAGCAGTTCTTGGACCTGCCAACCACAACCTCCTCGCAGGCAACGCAGATGCCGTGGCGGAAGCAGTCGAGGAGCTCCTTGTTTTGGATTTTTCTCGGGTCTTCGACTGCTTCGACGGCCTCGACAAGAAGAACACCCCGTCGGTTCCGCTCTTCATGCATGGCGGGCGTGACACCGGCAGGATCTGCGACACGACGAGCAGTGGCGGCGTTCGCGCTGTAGACGCCGATACGTGCCTGGTTGTCGAGTTGAGCGGCATTTCCCTTGGCACTGTGTCCGCCAATCCGCGCGGTCTGGACGAGATCCTGCCCATCGCGCAGCCCCATGAGGTAGGCTTCGAATTCAGCTGATCCAATGGGCTTGCCGAGTGGAGCCAGATGGCGTATGTCGGGTTCACGGCCATGGCGGATGTTCTCCGCCGCCTCTTGCATCAGGCGCTCGAGCTGGTCCCGACGTGCAGCTCCCCCTACTGCAGCCAGCAACGCATACCGGTACGGCACCTGCTCCGACTCTTCTCCGCTGTCGCTTGCCTGCTGCCCTTCGCTCACACTGCTCCCCGTTCCCAGCACCGCACCCTCCTGCTGGCTTCCCTCGTCCTCCTCCGGAGTTGATGGGCACGTCGATGTCTCATCCAGACCCGCCACCACGCTGCTGTAGTGCAGGCTGCGCAGGCCCTTGACAGCCACTTGGAGGGCACGGTACTTGGTCTTGAGCTCGTCGAGAGCGGCCTGGACACCAGTGGCTTCTGTGTGAGCAATGATCAGCGCTCTCAGACCAATCAAGCGCAGATTGAGAGCCTCGATGTCGCTGCGATCCAACGGGCCGTTGATGGCGAGGTCCTGGGCAATGAGGTGCTCGGCCGGCTCGATAATACCGCCCTTGACAAGGAAATATATATCTCGGATTAGGGTTGCAAAGAGGTTATCGTGCTTGATAGCGCCTAGGTGCGGACAGGCAATATGCAGATGGAGAGCGGACTTCTTGGGAGAGTGGTATGCGTTGATGGGGACACCAACGGCCTTGATAAAGGTGTCCCCCTGGGTCTCGATGCCGTCGCTATACCACTTGCGTGGTACGAGCTGCTCCGGCCCGTCCCCATTTCCAGCGAAAAAATCGGCGGTGGCGGTGGCATCGATATTTCTCCCAAGGATTGCTATACTTCCACCAAACAGAAGTCCACAGAGCACGCGTTTGAAGACATTCCAGTAAGAGTCAATTTGAATGCGGCAGCCTCCAAAAGAGTTGAAACGACATTTGGATCAGAAGAGTAACATAGCCAGAGCCGAGTCCGTACAGGTTAACATCCTCCCGCAATTCCGAGTTATTGGAATTCATCAGACTAGTTCACTCGCATCCTGAGTGCGGCAGCCAAGAAATTTCTTCTCGGTGGCAGCGTGAATTGAACCGTGATCCAGGGGATGATTTAGACCATAATTGTTTGTACCAAGGATAAGCAGCGAGAGTACTCGACAATCGATCCACGAGGTTCAAGTTCAAGTTGAGCGCTGAGCGTGAGTCGTGACGTCTGTGACAAATCACCTTTGCCTCGCTCTCGCCTCGCTTCCAGTATCGTCCTCCCCCACAGTTGAATTCGAACGCGCTTCCCATTTTTCTATCAGTCTCTCCAGGGCTTGCGTTTTGACCGAGAGAATTGGCTGAGGATGATGTTTCTCGCTCATAAATGCTGTTTCAATAGGGGCAGTCAGAATAGCGGATTATAGAGGGATTATGGTGCTGGATTATGGAAGGATTATGGGAATTATTTAAGCATGGGATAATCCATCAAAACCATAATCCACCATAATCGCATAATCTCCTCCGGAGGAGATTATGCAGGGATTGAGATTATGGCAAGGATTATGGTCGGATTATGGCCTGGAGCATAATCTTGGATTAATCGCGGTTAGCATAATCCTCTCACCATAATCCGGGGCGGTCAGAATAGAATGTGATTATGCCGTGATTATGGAAGATTATGGACCTTTTTAAATCCCATAATCCTGCCTTAATCCTTCTCATAATCCCTCCGTAATCCTGCCATAATCCGCTACTCTGACTGCCCCTAATATGCTTTCTCGGTTACTTCTCGGCGCGGAACACCCTTACTTTCCCTTCCATCTAGTCTGTCTTCAAAAACCCTCATATGGCATTTCTCAGTCATTTCTCATCTTTTTTGGAGTTTTCTCGGCCATCAACTCCCAACCTAGTTGATCAATAATTCAGCCGCACTCCCAAGTCCATTCGAGCCTATCAAAAACTTCACTCGGGAGACTTTGCACAGGGACTCTTTGCCTCCCAACTTATCGACCATCGTATGGAAGATTTCTCAGGTAGTCGACGGTTCAGCATTAATCAGCCCAACAAGAGCCTGAAAGCTGCTATCGAGACAATTTCCCTCGTACACCGCCGGTACGACGATTGGTACTGCTCGCCGCAAAGCAACATAACTGATCTCAGGCTCTGGTCCAACGACTCCGTAATTTCTTATATGCGGGTTGCTACTTTTGTCGTAAACTTCCAAGGGTTTTGAATCATTTCTTCGACATGTCTCATGCTACTACTTGTCAAGTTGATATTCCCTCGGTCCGCACTTGCGCATTTCGAGACTTTAGTGTTCGAGAGCTTTAATGCATTAATTCGGCTCACATAGGTTGTAGCCCCCGGACATTTCTCGGGACCATCGCAGTAGAAAAGCTCTTCCTTCTCCTTCAACTTTTGGCCTCATCTAATTTTTTCCGCGAATCGCCGCAAACATCAAATTCTTTTTTTCAAGGTCCCTCCCTACACGGAATATTTTCGCAAATCTACTCCAAGTTCTTGGCCCCTCCGCGAGAATGCCCGACCACCTCGTAAATTTTCCAGAGCAGCGTGCTTGTGTCGCCACTACACATTTCAACACACTTTAGCATACGGTTGCATATTATAGACGCCTTTCAGGTACGAATATTTCCGATGTGATTGTTCGACTACCGGCATAACTCCCGGGTCTTCTCGATACGGACACTCAGCCTCGTTTTTTTTAAAAAATATCGGCGATGTCAAATATTAATACTGACCAGGTTTTCAAAACCTGATGAACTGCATTATGTAAAAATCTACACCATCGTACAGCAAAAAAAAACCGCTCTAGTCGTCTGCTCCTGGCCGTCCCCATTTGACGTACTTGATAGGACCATCGTTCCAATCTTGTACCCGTCTGCCTGCGAGTCTTGACATGGTGCTCCTTTCGGTGCCAACATAACCGACGCCTTGGGACTGGACAACAGCATCGACAAGAACGGAATCCCTGAACAGAGTCAGCCAGGATTTTGAGAAGAGAGAGCTGAACTACGGACCAACCGCCATATACATCTTCCAGCTGTGAGTGATCGGGTGTCCGCCAGCCCAACTCCGCTACCTGATCCCACCAGGTACTGTTCTTCTCGTCGCTTGTAGCTATGACGTGTTTTACTTCTATTCCTTTGCGTTGCAAAACTTCGGCCTGCACCTCGCGAACTCGGCGGTCGACAGCAGAGAGCGGCGCGAAGCATTCGTTAGGAGCGACGCCTTTGGGGCACCAGCTTTTGAAATCACCATGTCGCATATGTACAGAGATGAACTGCGTGAAAGAATGCTGTTAACTTCAAGTTATCGAAAGTAGCATCAACTCACTGGTGGTGTTGGCTCATCGCCTTTTACGCCGAGCGTCCGTCGAACGCAGTCGTCCCCCAATTTCTCCAGCGCAGGAGCCCATCGCATATGCTTGCCCGCTCGCCGCCAAGCAGGACTACACACTTTAGACCATCTGACAAGCGGAGACCGGATAAACATACCTATAGTCTGATTTTGTTATTTCGAACGGCTGTTTCTCAAATGAGCAACCCAGAATGTGGAATGGCAAATTCACGCACTTCGTGAGCAGCGACGTAATAAAGAAAGTCATAGCAAAGCAGATGCTCGTCGGGTTCGAGAGAAACGTTGTGCTTGGGGGACGGTAAAGCAGGAACTAGACTGGCTTCCCTGGTGGTCGGGAACGCCAATTTCGCTAGCCCCCAGACTGAAGCGTGTTGATCCTGACACAGAGTGGTGAGCGCAAGAGGGAGGGATGCCGGAAAACTTACGTGCACGTAGTTGGGTTTCATCTTGACCCATGCGGGGGTTTTGGTATAGGATACATCTTTGCAAGTGTTAGATGCGCACGCGCAGAGTGTAGCGGGAAATACCGAGATTAAGGATTCTGGTCACCTGACCGCCCCGCGGCACCTTTTCGCCAGTTTGGACACTCAGCCACACTGACCAGCATCCAATATCATCGACTACAGGACTGTTTTGATCCTGTGAAATTGTGAGGGCATAAACAGGAAATAAAAGATGGTCCTAACCTTTACTTCCCGCCATTCCAACACTTGCTGCCCGAGTTCTTTGACGAGGCGAGGGATGTCAAAAACATCACCGAAAGGAAGCGGTGGACGATCGTAGGCAAAGTGGGTAGGCATGAATTCAGGAATGATAATTATGCGGTCCGTAATCAATCCCAGATATATGAGATTCATCTGAACGCGGATGATTAGAACCAGAGGAAACCTAGCTTGGTTCACTCACCATGCTCATCACTTGATTGGCTGCAAAATGGTGAGTGAGTCTGAGATGTATGTGCCGCAGAGAAGGTATACTCACTCCACCCTCCACCAGGCCAAGACGTGATATATGATACTTCTGGCCGTAAATTATCTGAAAGAGTTGAGATGATAGATCAAAGCACCTAAATTCTTTCTCACCTCTGAATGAATTGGTGGGTCTCCCATTCAAGGACGGCGACACCTCCACCTGCAGCGAATCCACCACGGGAACTGATTCGCTCAAGAGCAGCGAGGCATCCAACGGATCCGAGTGCATGTTGGTAGGAGATGATTCGCTCCATCTGAACTTGTCACGAGTTGTGCTAGAAAGATTCGGCAGCATGAAGAGAGCCAAACATACGAGACCGCCGCATAAAATTGCGATGCGTTTGGAGCGGCGTCGGAATCCTACGCGATTTGGTGATAACGATTCGTAGTAGGATTCAGCACTCTGAGGGATCCTCAAGGGCTGGTCCATGTCGTGGAGAGAGAAGGAGAAGAGTTGTGCGTTGCCCCTATTTTAGGTCTATGTTGGATAGGAGTATGACCTGTGACATTTGAGTCCATCCCGCTGGGACAACGCTGCGATTAACACAAAGTACACGCCTCGAGTGCACGCTGTAAGTACATCTAAGTGATACCGCAGTAGTTTGTCCAATGTCCAGTCGTTGGAAAGATTTTGAGAGTGTGCACGTGGGCGCGGCTTACTTCAACTTTTGCACAACTCAAGCTTGACTGTCATTGTCAATTCCTGGCTCTTTCTACTACCAGGTTGCAACGGGTGTTCATTGATAGGCAGCGTGGGAATGCTACCGATTTTGCTGTGCCATCCGTCCCGTGTATACAAATTGAAAGACCGCGTCGGAGTGTTCGTTCCAAACTGGAATACCCTTCAACAGCAAGTACACTTGAAGCGATGTGCTCACTGCTTTGCTTCCGTACAGTTTGCACTTACCATCTTCGCGATTCATGTGGTTATCCGCACCACAGTATTCCACATGTCGCTAGCAACGTCCCGAGGTCTCACTGGCATTTTGGAATTCAGTCGTATACCTCGATGGTTTCTTGAGGCAGCGTCCGGCGACGTCCACATTTCGCAGTAATCTGACTACTCTGGCCTGCAGGCAGGTCAGATATGAGAACAACGTGCATGAACAAAATTACAGCCTAAGTGGGAATACGGCACGGATGCAAGCCATTATCCTGCGCGATTGACCGTGCCAAGCAACGGGCCGTTGTTGATATACCCGAGAAATACAGCTATAGCACGGACGAAGAGGACAGTCTGAGCACCGCACTAAGCCCACTTGTATCAAGGGTACTAGCATTTGTAGTACTGCGATGGACCGGTGTCGAAATCGTACCATCAAGTACTAAGGTTTAACAAAAGAAGCCCAGATCAGGGTCCCGGGGAGCATTTTCATACTGAGGCCACGAGCGCCGGGAAGTAACCGGCGAGAAAGCATTGAAACAGCATTTGCATCGCTGGAAGTTGTGAGCGAGATCAGCCAAGTCCTCTCGGACTCTCGGTCGAGACGCAAGCCCTGGAGAATCGGATATGATGGGACTGATATAGAAATCGAAAGCGCGTTCAAATTAGAGAATTCGACTCTGGGGGAGGATGATTTGAGGACGATGCTCAAGAGCGATCGGCGCGAGTCGAAATGGTGATTTGTCACAGACGTCACGACTCACGCTCACTCACGCTCAGCGCTCAACTTGAACTTGAACCTCGTGGATCGATT
>JARJLE010000622.1:0-24000 GCA_029289555.1 Mycena latifolia | reverse complement strand
CCTTCCGATGCGGCGATTTTCGCCACAACGAGGAAATAATATAATTTATTTGACGCTCTTTCTCGCTCGTCCGTCCGCGCGCGCGTGTCGAAAATCGAGTTCGTGTCCGAGTTCCGACGTCGAGTTCGAGTTGGACACCGCGCTAGATTCCGCTTGTCTACGACTTGGCCTATGACCCACTTTACATTCACGATAAACCCACCCGCTTTGCATTCAAATCTCAAGGTAAATGAACGAATTTATGGCGAGCACTATACTAACTAGCATTGAACGGACCAATTCGCTTCCTGCGCGTCCAAGATATATGCAATAGATCCGAGGAAGGGGGCTTCTGGGCTTCTGATGTCGAGTCTGAATAATGGTAGAAGCGTCCGTACTACTGGAGGGTTGGTTGCCAGGAAGCGTCGAAGGTCTGGAATTTCATCTATATGTATATAAGCGCAGGCTCGGCGGCGATACAGAAAGTTTCAGATCCGTTCCGACCGGCCGACGATGGACACCGAGACAATCTGCGGACTCGCCTCTAGACCTGTGCTGTAACTTTCAGATAGAAGCTCCGACGAGCTTTTGAATTTTATTGCTGAACCTTTAGCACTGCGTTTAGCCCGGGCCTAGTCAACGTTCGTCGAGCGCGAACTAGCTGTGCCGAGGCCAGTCTATTGTGTCTATGTGGCCTAGACCACGTGGTCTAGGCCGCATAGCCACCACTTAGACAAGCCGTTGCTGAGCGCGAAGTAGGTGTGCCTACCGCAGGTGCCTAGCTCAGTGTCGCTGCATAGCAGAGCCACACCAGCGCTCTCTGCCTTGGTCCCAGCTCTGGCTCTCACTTCGGATGTATTGAATATGTAATTTACACATTTTTATTATTACACCTAGTTCCTTCGTGGTCCCGACGCCGTAAATGGTGGTGCAGCGACGCTGCAACTCGAGCGTCTGCGGCACCTGGGCCGACACTGCCCACCCAGAGAACGTGCCGCCAGCGAGCGTATTCTGACCAAATGCGGACGCCGCCGACAGACAGTCCATTAGGTATGGATAAATTCATCCGCGCGGACGGGCTGGCGCTGTACCCATACGAGCACCCGCTCCGGCCGCGGGTTGTAACCAGATCTTTGTTGAAAGCCATGACAATGTGTGAGTTAAGATAGTGGAAAATCAATGGAGCGACGCGCCGCAATATTCTCGATTTCTCCTCCGCTCTGATAGCTCCCGCCTTGACCGCCATTGTGGTATACAGGAAACTCCCAAGAGCGACGGTGTTGACAAAGATTGTCGCCAAAAGTATCGCCAAAGGCAAGCTCGTCTGCAATATCGTTTGTGTGAGTGTCGTCGAAAGCCAAGTGTAGTTCGACCCGCGCCGGGACAGGGCGGAAGAGTGGGTCAAAACGGAATGTTTGCGGAACGCCCCGTGTCCTCAGCAGCCACCAGCGGACTGGCAATAAATAAGAGAGACAAGGGGAGACATAGACGATGCGCTGGCGAGGTCGTTGGGGCTGCGTTTGGACGCCTAGTCACGCCGTGACTAGGTGACCTAGACTCACGTGTCCGGCTAGGCCTGCCGAAATCTGCATAGCCACCTAAACATCAACGGTGTCTAAGCCACGGCTTAACGCAGTGTAGGTTTGGCTACCAGGGGAATTTGGGTTTCGTTCTCTTTTGCTACATGTACAAACAGATTTAGTCATTTAACATTGGTCATCGCAGTACTCACCTGAATGTAAGGGGAGAAAATCAAAGAAAACGAAACAGAAGATGTCTCAATGGCCCAGAAAACGCATATGGTAAATCCATCTCAGTATCTTTGCTGAACCTTTAGGTTTGGCTACCCAGGGGAACATCGATTTCGTGCATCATTTTTGATCGGTTTGTCAAGCAGAATTGGTCATCACAGGAAAAAAATCGGTAGCACGGAGCTAATGAGAAATGATAAGCAATCAAAATGCAAGTAGATTTTTACGACCTTGCTGCTTCGAATTCCTGAATTCTAGCTTGTTGCACTGACGGAAGGCACAGCAAATCTGTTAAGTTCAATTTCGGTCATTAGTCATTTCTGTTTGATGCTCGGGCTATTATCCGTTGACGTGAGAATTTAATTTACTCACGACTTGCTCACGACTCGATGCTGCCCTGAGGATATTGAGATGCGTCAACGCACGCGCCAGGGTGTTATAGCGTTATAGCGGCACATGGACTTCCTCAGCGCCATGTTTGAGACCCCAATGAATAAATGATGCTAAGGACCACCACAATCCGGGGTGTAGAGGCTAGATAAATAATTGAAGGGGTTTTATATGCTTTTCATTTTGGTTTTACAGCTCTTCAATACATCTGATTTGACCCCCATCCTTCGTGACAGGTCCCCCAAATTTAAACATGTACTCATGTCCACACAGACTCCTCAGTATTTGCTTTGACTTCTTGTGGAGTTTAAGCGAGGTTGAGGCTGTCGGAATGTTGAATTCTGTGCCAAAGCAGAGTGGATTCATTTGAACCGACCCATAACCTTCATTCTGGAGTACCAACAAGTCTTGCGCAAGTTTCAACTGAATTTCCCGAAATTCCGAGTGGCTGTCACATTAACTGAAGCTTAAAGGCCGGGATTAAGCTCAAAAATGGCCCACTGTATTACTCGCCTTTCACCTGAAAAAGCATCAGGATCGAATGTTTCTGATCGAACATCCCGATCATATATTTAATGCTTGGCTATTTCTGTACCTGCCCGCACCTTCTTTCCTTGCTGTGTTGAACCTGAGTATCCTTCTTGTATTTTGTACATAGTAACACAGTATAATTAATGCTGATGACCACCATTTCCGCAGTCAACCATCAGAGTGCAGACACATTGCATATCCACCTAAAGGTTCAGCATCCGCCTCGGAGAGGCCTAATCCATGTCATGTAAAAAAATGAATAAATTTTTTTAAAAAGGAACGGATCCTTTCATCCCCGGGCTCTGGATTTGTACTCCAGGTGTATGTGTGTATGGAACCCAGCGTTGGAAGGAATTCAAGTTGAATTTTATTCTTCCAACCGTTGCCCTGGCCGTGTGATGTTTGTTCGCTTGGCTCCGTATAAGTACGCCGTCTTTCCTCGTTCCTCCCTCAAGTACAAGCTGGAACTTAGGTTTACTGTAGTCCCGTTATGTACAGCAAACACATCGGTTCCGGAACTGGTATCGGTTCATATCTGCTTATATGCCATCGGTTGTACTACTGAAATGTGACATTGACTCAGAACTGGCCTGTTCGGTTTTGAATTTTGGCATACAATGATACATGTTCGGGCAGGATTTCGTACTTGTGATAATATCTTCAAGTTCGTCCTGATTATGCGCCGTGCAGCCCGCCCTGTCATACTTACTAGGGGACCTTCGGGCGTTGGTTTTTTGACCGTGACAGAAGTTCATGACGCAGGAATAGGATTCGGAAGAGTATAATTTCAAGTTCTTTGCGTGGTGTTGCGGCCGGAGCGGCATCGGCAATTATCGGGAAGGTTGTGCACTCACAGTTTGCTTTACGACCTTCCTCCAACCTTTTGTTGCCGCGGTGCGACTCTGGTAAACACCGTTGGTTCTTATTGATCCAATCTAAACCCATCTTGGCACCCAAATGCCCGGAACCGTGGATCTACCTAGAGCTACGTACAAGCAGTGAATATTGAGTGAATCTGGATTCTGGATGCGTCGCACCGATTCTCTTGCGATTCTCCAAGCGAAAAGGGAATGCAGAATCTACCCAGGAGCGGTAAATATACAAGCCGAAGGGCTGTGTGCCTGGATTCCGGGATATCCAGCTGACCGCCGGGAATTAGACGTCTTCTCACGTCAACAGCTTCTTGGCTGTGTCTGATTCGCATCGATTGCCTTTCACCTCTCACCCTCGAGTCGTCCTCCCCAGATTCGTTCTCTCCAATGTCCCTCATAAACAACAGCACTGGCTTCCAGATTCACGGTGGAAATTTTTATCAAGTTTCGGGTGACGTGAAACTCGAGACCCACCAGCACCTTTTGATTCAAGACCGCACCCGCGACGATACAAGTCTTCGACTGCCCGCCAGCTCCACTTTGACGCTAGAAGAGGGTTCGGATGCAGGATACCACCGCGAGCTGTCAAGTGTTGCGCGACATGAGATGGGAGGGGGGCTAGCCTCCTTTGGTGAGTTCCAAATGAAAAACCATCCTCGACTGCTTCTTATATTGTGAAGCCCTTTCCTCACGTCCGCGTCTTAGCTCGGGGGGTTCCTCCAATATTGGGGACCATGCTCACCCGGAATTGAGCTCAAGTGCCTCCTTCTCGATGCAGCCGAGGCTTGGGCTCTGCCCTGTCCCTGAAGGTAGAACAGAATTTGCTTCGCCTGCACCTATCGCTCCGGTTTCATATGATCCACAAGCCCCTCATCTTGGAGCTTATACCCACCCGAACGATTCCGAGTCAGCAGTCTTCACCGGTTTCCCAACGCGCCAGGACCACCACACTCTTCCATCTTGGGATACTGTCCAGTCGGCATCCGATTTTGAGTGCGGATTCCAGGGGAGTCATTATCGAGGGACCCCCGTAGGCACCGAGACACATTCTCAAGATACGTACTTCCCAGCCGAACCACCGCAAGCCATCCATGGCGGCACATTCATCACTGCACAGAATGTTAACCATCGCCACAGTGAAACAGGAATACATATACTCCATCATGCAGTTGCCTTGGAGGCACTGTGCGACTCCACGGAGAGTGTTGACCAACCTAAATGCCATCCAGAAACACGCACCAGTCTGCTCGATACCCTATATTGCTGGGCGACTGAAGAGAACACTGCCTACTCAATCTATTGGTTGAGTGGTCCTGCCGGGGCTGGGAAGTCAGCCATCATGCAGACTCTATGCGAACGATTGCAGGACACCGGTCGTCTGGGGGGAAGCTTCTTCTTTGCACGAGACCACAGCACTCGCGGTAACGCGAGAGTGCTGTTTGCGACCCTGGCCTACCAACTTGCACTTCATCATACCAATTTGAAAGACCAGATCTCTCGGAGTATTGAAGCAGATCCTTCTGTCATAGGAAGAGCAATGGGCTTGCAACTACACAGACTCATTGTTGAGCCTTGTGCTCTGCTCACAAACTCACCATCTATTACTCTGCTCATCGACGGCCTCGACGAGTGCAAGGGGCACAATATTCAGCAGGAGATATTACGCTTAGTAGCAAGTGCGGTCAGCAAATGCCCTATGCTCAGAATTCTTATCGCTAGCCGGCCGGAACCTCAAATTTCCCAGGTTTTCAAAGAGCCTGGCGTGACTGGGCTTTATCATCTCCTTGACCTCGGACCATCATTCATGGATATTCGAAATTATCTGCTCAGCGAATTTAATCGAATCCATCATGAACATGAAGAAACCATGGCCTCAGTTTCAACACCGTGGCCCACTCGGGATATTCTTGAAGTCTTGGTGGATAAATCATCAGGTTACTTCATCTACGCCGCGACGATAATCAAATTCATCGACGACAGAGACTTTCGCCCCACAGAGCGCTTGGCGGCTGTCGTCAAGAACCTGCCAACCGAATGTGGTACTCCATTTCATGCTCTGGACGAGTTGTACTCCCAGATTCTGCGCGATAGTCCCTTCCAGTCTCGCATGCTCGACATTCTTTGTGTCCTTGTCCGCGGATACATATTGCGACTATCCGCCGAGGACATCGAGAAGCTCCTTGGCCTAGATCCGGGTGATGTTAAACTCACCCTCCGGCGCCTTCAGTCTCTTTTATTGGTGCCTGAGGATGAAACTCACTCCATCTCTCTGCATCATAAATCATTCTGTGATTTTCTTACCGACCCAAACCGGTCAGGCAAATTCCACATCGGTCTGAAGCAACGCAAGGATGTGGCCCGGTCCATTCTCCGTGCCCTTTCGCATTCACTGATGAGCAGCGTATGGCGCTGAGCGCGTAATCCCACTTATGCTGATTGATCCGACATCGGCTTGGCTGTAACCCTCAAGACAAACAAGCCCTTGTTTCTGTTTCCACGCTTGCCAATACGACAGCAGATGGTAACACATTAGTGTTGTTCACAGTTGCTCCTACTTGAGCTCCTACTCATCCTCCTACTTCAGCTCCTACTTGTTATTTCTCCGTCAAAAATGCAACATTTTCTTTTGGGTAAAATCTAGTCCATCTGAAGTGTTATTCTGCACCCCCCAGTCAATTATGAGCCATATATTCAAGCCGTTATTGCATGGCAAGGAGTAGGGGTTTAATGTGATGATGAGTAGGAGCTTAAAACGGGCAACTTTGAAATCACCCCCCCACCCAATTTGCAAGTAGGAGATTAGTAGGAGAACGAAAACGTTGCAAATGTTTTCTAAGGTTTAAAAGGCCAAGGAGTTGGTTCTATAGGTCAGTGTATTTAGAGAAATGCTACAACTTTGTGAAAAAATATCGGGGAAAAGAGCAATACTCATTGAGAAGGAAATTCAAGTAGGAGAAATTTTGCTAAAAAGGAGCCCTCGAGACTCCTACTGGCAAAAACTCTCCTGTTGGGCTTCCTACTCGTGCTCCTACTTGGAATAGGAAGATGAGTAGGAAAGAGAGTAGGAGCATGAGTAGGAAAGAAGTAGGAGCAACTTTGAACGATACTATTGGAACTCACCGCATAAATACAGTGGATCAAAAATTACGATGGCATGTCATGAGTTGAGACAGATTTCCGATGATTGAGTACATCTACCGCACTCAAACATGGTATTTTGCCAGCTGACTGAAGACTGATTTTTTGAACACTCAATGGTAGGAACTGCCCTGCAGCCGTTTCAGGAGGCCAAGCTTCACCGTGTTCACACATTCCTTCTGCAGTTCCTACTCAAAGAGTGGCATTATTACGACAGATGCTATTCCATCAACTTCATATTAACAGGCTGTCCTCAGCACACGAAAAGGTAAAACTCATAGTGCTCATATGCTGCGCAGCGACTTGCGCTGTGTCCAACACCAGGGCCCCTGAGTTGGTGCGGTACACAGCCAAGAAAACGTTGCAGAACACGGTGAAGAAGAAAAGGGTGGTCCTCACGGGGACCGAGTGATGTCAAGGTCGTGCCGGCTGAGGTACGGAGGCATGCAGCAAAATGTGGATGCGGGGAGAATAAGAATAGATCTAGGCTCAGAACAGTCAGTAAGTGAAATAAACTCAGGAACTCAGCTCAGGTGTGCTCAAAGGAATGTGGATTCGTGCAAGTGTGCTCAGAAAATGGGTATATCATGGTAGTAAGAGGCAGGAGGTGATCCCCGTACAAACAAACAATAAAAACTCAAGGCCGAATCTCCGTATGTAAAGAGTCCGTGGGAAGCCTCAGCTCAGAGGGAAACCTCTGTCGAATGAACCCTCCGGGAGCTACGCAAAGACAGAATAGGGAGAGCACATCCCCCGAAAGACACTGACAAATGGGTGCCCAATCCATTGTCGGCTCAATCCCCAGCACAGTCCGAGAAGGCCGACGACTCGGGTCTGGCTCGTCGCATTGGCAGTACATAAGGAGCAAATAAAAGAGTCTGTATGATATCAGATTGGTAAGTATGAGAAAATGTAGCACAGTTCAAAAGCTCAATAAAAAAGAATCCCCGCATGGCCGAAGAAATAATCTTGAGGTCTCGAGCGAGTTGACTTGGCAGTGCAAAGCAAATAATCTTGGCGGCACAGCTGCAGATAGAATTTCACAGTCTGGGAGTGGGTAGCATAGGTTCAAGAATAAAATGTGAAAGAAACAAGCAGCGCAGGAATAAAAGAAATTGAAGATGCACCGCATTGTTTACAATGTTTACAAATTTAATCACGCCTCTGTCTAATACAAGACTGAGGTACGGCCGGGGCCGACCATGGCGGATCGTATGGGTAGAGAAAATGAAAAACCGGAACTGTCCGTCTTACACCAACGTGACTGGCTAGAATCAGGTCATCCACCAAAAAAATCCACCGAAATCGACGGGAGGGTGCTGGGTCGCATCGCAGGCCTCAGAGGATCTTGAAGCGGTGTCGAAGAGCTGGAGGATGGATCTGGGAATGACATGGAAGTGGTCCGTGAATCCGGGAGCACAGCAAAGGCTGGATGCGCCGTTAGAGATGTGGATGATGTCGAGGGTAGCGTTCGCGTCAAGGTGGTGAACAGTGTCTGGAGGTCATCTAGCTGTCTGAAGATGCTCGAGACGTTTCATCGCGACTATATGAGGAGATGGTGCCGTTTTTCTGCTGAGGCGGTAACGGGCGCAAGCGGCGTGGGAGGTGCGTGCGGGCAGTCGAGTGTGGATGGCATTGGAATTTAGCTGCGCGGGGGCTGAAGCGGGGTAGAGGAGGGCCGGGGGTGCGTTGTCTGGGTCGAAATGGAGGAATGTCGGGGTGTGTGGCAGGCGGCGGTGTGGTGCGGTCGTGGGTCATGGTGCAGTGCCGAAACCTCGTCCACGGCAGATGGACGGTCCTGGACAATGACCTGACGACGGCAATTGAGTGTCCGACGCTCGATGCGGCCGGAACGATGACCAGCTAACCAGGTGGTGGTGGTGGTTGTTGTTGTTGTTGTTGTTGTTGTTGTTGTTGTTTTGTTTACTCGGCACGTGCAACCGGGCTGATCCGTGAAGGCGACCAGGGTACCAAGTCACACTTACACAGCGGTCGTTGACCTGGCTGTCTGTGAGCGAAATAATGGAATCCACACCCGTGAGCCAGGCCACTAACTTGCTAGCAAAAAAAGTCAAGGGTTATATTACTTTTTACTCTAAAAGCTATTCTTCTACCTTTATCTTTAAAGGGGCTGTGTACGCCTGGAACGAAAGAATACTATTATACCAATAATAATTAATCAAGACAGGGGCACTCACCACCGATGTGTAATACTGAACCCTCGACTACCCAGAAACAGGAGAAGTCATATGGAGAGTTTGAAAAAAAAAGTCAAAATGGCCGGTTCCAACCACGGACATTGTGACAATGCATTACAAAAACAAACACTGCCACTAAGTAAGTAAGAAAAATGAAGCCTAGCTAGTGGCTGTGGTAAAAATTCCTTCAACACAGCCACTAGAAAGGGCTCAAAATGCCATCAATTTATTACATAAATAGATGAGGACAAGATGCGATGAGCAGTCAAAATCTCATTTCGATTGATTAAAAGAATGATTACATAAGTACTCATAATCAACAGGGTCTAGTAGACCAGTTTTCCCAAGGGGTGCTTGATCTCTGGCTCATAGACTCTGATGGCAGCTAAGCGAAGATCCGTAAACTAAACGGTAAATATAAAGGGTTAAATCGTTTACAAATGGTTGTAAACAAAAACGGTTGGAGCCTTGGATATGGAAAATTTGTACTGCTTTTGCGAGCATACCAGCTGACAACGAAGCCTGTCTCTCATACTTGCTTCCCATTAGCGGCAAGCGAATCCCGTAATGTTAGGGCGAGCTTCAAATTGCATCCGTATCGCAGCCGCGTTTCGTTGAAACCCACGCTTTCCGCATTAGCTGCGCACCATGAACTTCTTGCCTAACATGCTCGCCCCCATCTGTCAGCGCAGTCATGCGCCACCGATGTATACCATTCACCCACCCTCGGCGGCTCGTTGGGAAATGCCGTGCTGAAGTTCAAACAAGGTGATTTCGCAATGAATAGGGTCAACTTTGAACCGGATCAATGTAGGTTTTCCTCGCCCTCTGCCACATTTTGACTTAGTAACAACTGACAGCTTGCACGGAATTTCGAACCGCAAAATGCGACTGGATCGCATACAATATTAACACGCTGCCGTTCCTTCTGCAAACCGCGCTGAAATTCTGCAGCACCCTCACATCGGAAGCTGTCGACTTCCATTTCTATCTATTTTCAACGGTGGGCCGGCTCATTTGGATTTTAGACCAGTCTGAAATTGAGTCTGACAAACACACTGGAGGTATTAATCAGCTGCGGTATCTCGTGGATGCCTAAGGGGAAGGCTCCGTCAACGCAGCAAGTGCTCAAGAGAGGATGGCCGTTTATCCAGTGAGTGCGGATGATGGTGTAACCTTCTTTCTCATTTAGGTGATATTGCCATGCTACATTTCAAGCTCTTGCCGGTATGAAAGGCCTCGACGGATCTGTCAACTGGTTTTCCAATCAGTCAATCCGTCATGTCTCCCGTGTTACTCAATCATTCCACCCGCAACCACTATGTATATAAGACCACAGCACTCGTTCTGGGACTGAGCAACGGGAGAGCGCTATCCCACTCGGACCATGTTTTTCCCCCTTGTCCATGCCTTCGCCCTCCTTGCGGCGTTGATCATCCCCGGTGTCGTGGCTAGGCCGCCGGTGGGCCAATCATGTTTCTCCTCGCTGTCTCATTTTTGACACAATGGTAGCCGGCCTGCGATTGTACGGGCACGAACTTCACCGATCCCCAGTTCCTCTGCGGCGACGCCCGCCTGGGTCCGGACGTTCTGCCCACCACGGGCCCGCTAGCTCCATTGCTTACCCACTACAACCGCCTGGGCGGCCTCTGCCCTGGCGCCTTCCTCGCAAAATGGACCTTCCCGAACGGCTCTTACCAATTTCCCCCGTTCGATGGCTTCCAGCTTTCGATCTCCGAGATGCCAATCGAGGGGAGTCAGCTGCTCCTCCCTGGCATGCTGCTCGACCGATTTGGGAGCACGCATGGGATGTTCCTCGCCCCCGCCGACACGCCGTTCTCGCAGCGCTCGTTGCCTCCTTCTAGTCTCGGGCCGCCGGCCGCTTACCATGTTTACGAAGTGCAGCAGAATCTGGTGGTGCTTTCCGGGGAGATCGCTGGGTGGTTCAGCCAGCAGGGACAGGGCACGCAATATTTCGTCAACGTTACGATCCAAGTCCTGTTGGATGCAGGGATTTTGGTGGAGATCGAACAGTGATCACAAGTGCGCTAACGAGCTACTCAAGTCAAGGCCGTCCACATCAACTTTGGTTTCAACCTTGGGAGGGTAGCAATCACGACCTGTGTATAATGAATACGACTATTAGAGACTGGGTAGTTGACCAACTTAGGTAGTTGACCATTTGGATACCAGAGACTGGTGCACTGAGGTATATTGATACGTTGTCGTGGGGGAAGGGAATAGGACCTCTGGCGCCTACTGGCACCAAATGTGGAGGCAACGTGATGGGTTGATCAAAAGCTGTGCCTTGTTTGATTGCGGGCCGAGGCGTGAGAACATCATGTTCTTAACTCCGAACACCTATCGACCAAGGGGGAATCAACTCAAAAATTATGGAATCAAGCCCTGGATGGCCTTAGAAATGGCTGGGAGATCGAAAACCGATTTTTTCAGATTTTTCCCATTTTTTTCCCGCGGAGATACGGGGAGGGGGTCCCGGATGGTACTTTTTTTAAAAAATTACCCCCATTTTGAAGGTACTTCAAAAGAGCTCTGAAAAAACACATATTCACTGTCCGTCCAGGTTGATGCGGACTTCAGGCGTCTTAATAGTGGTTTGACCCCAAATCACCCGATTAGGACTTGATCGCGTGCACGTGCCTGCCTGAGAGCAGTCGAAATTTTGCTTCGACACTCTGTACGCACTATTTATTGCTGAACCTTTAGGTTTGGCTAACCTGGGGAACTTGGGTTCCGATCAATATCCGTTTTTCTAACATGCACAAACAACGAATTTGTCATACAAATTTGGTCATCTCGCGAAACGATATTACTCCTGGTGTTCGACGTGGAACTTTGGATACAAAAAAAAATGCAATGCCATACCACCACCTTTTTCTTGCCAAATGCCAGGATCATGAGCTACTACCCCTACCAAAACGCTACTTGCTGTTCCTTTGGATGTGTCATACTCGTTTCATGTTCGTCCGCCCGCATCGGACTCGGAATATGTTGCGTCCGAAATCAATCAGTTGATTGCTGAACCTTCACCAGGGGAATTTGGGTTTCGTTCTCTTTTGCTACATGTACAAGCAGATTTAGTCATTTAACATTGGTCATCACAATACTCACCTGAATGTAAGGGGAGAAAATCAAAGAAACGAAACAGAAGATGTCTCAATGGCCCAGAAAACGCATATGGCAAATCCATGTCAGTATCTTGGACTTTTCTGTGCAAAGTCGAGTAGCAGGAGATTCATTCGTTTCCGGGATTAGTCATTTCTGCTTCCTAGTATCTGTTTCCATCGGGCGCAGAGAATCTTCTAGATTCAACCTCTGATCTTGCCAGCGCACCAATCTCTCCCTTTCCCTCCATGTCCTCCATGGCTACGTTCTGCGATGTGCCCATATCGACTGCGTTTGACGGCCACGCCGCTACCTCATGTGTTTCTCTGGCTTGGGTAATCAACTCGGGGCTCCGTACGTGCAACTCCCAAGCCTCTGGGGTCCTGACGCTTCCGTGCAATACCGGTGTCATCTCTATGGTCTTAAACAATATCCCTGTAGCTGCTTCTCCGGCTTCTGACCTGCTGCTTGGCTTGGATTGGCTCGACTTTGCTACTTCCCTTGCACCTGAGCTTGCTGTATATCTAGATTCTGGTGTTTCCCTTGATCTTCGACGCGCCACACTTTCGACAAGCACCATAGTATCTGGAGTATCACCATCGACCGGTATGTTCTAACTCTTTCTGTTATTATTCCGGGCTGATTAGCTTCTTTCTAGCCACGCTCACTGTTGTGCCGGTGTCCCGAGGAAGCGCCAGCGTGGACTCTTCATCCTCCCCATCAACGACCTTGGGCGGTCCTGGTGCGGTATCTACCCCCTCATCGATGCCTTGTCCGCAAGGAGTTGGTGTTGTAGGTGCGTCTGCGTCTGCGCTCGCAGCCCGGGCGCCCCGTACACGGGGTGTCAAAACCTCTCGCACGCGAGGTGGTCGAACTACACATGACAATAATGATGATATGATGCCTTTTGATGAACCGTTACCCCTACCACTACCTACATCGTCCCATGAAGACCTATTTGTTTTGCTCAGAGTCGGAGAAAGAGTACTAGCTGTCACAGTGGATCACGGCAAGCCATCATGAGCTGTCACCCGGTCCGGAATGCCGGGAGTTTCTCCTGCCCGGCCAGTCTGACTCTTCAACTTGAACCTAAAGGTTCAGCACCCGCCTCGAAGAGGCCCAATCCTCAGTCATGTTCTAAGAGTCGTAGTTGTACCGTTAGAAGCTGTTGTGCTCATAGGCGGCGGCAGAATGAGGAGAACCGAGGAGAGGCGGCAAATAGCTGCCGAAAATAGCATTGCCAGACGTTGATAGCCGAGGCAGGGGTGGGAATGACCTTTCCAATATAGGGGGGAGGGGAGTCTAGAGATTGTTCTTAAAAAAACTTTCCGACTGTATATCTGAATGTCAAACGTTGATTCCCCCTTGCTATCGACACTCATTTCTCGGCCAATTTTTGGTCAATCAACGACTTTGGGGGCTCATTTGAAGCCTACTTAGATTCTAGGCATTGAGATCATGATGGCTATTGGGTTGTCTTCTGCATCCACATCCTTTCTTAAGAGAGTCTGTGAACCATTCAAATCTAACACTAAGTGGGACAACTTGACCACCCGCGGCGTACCCGAACCCTTGATGCTAAGGGCCTGGAACTTGGGATGGACCATCGACAGGTCAGATTTTTTATGTTAAGTCCTATTCCACAATTATATGAACTTAATGCTTCTCTCACTGCTATTTAATGCACTAAATCACCCTAATTATGTTAGCCGTACTTCAAGATTTTTTGTAGGAGTTGTGTACGTCAAGTGGTGTAAGTAAGTATTCAAGGACATTGATATACATCGTATGAAGCCATAACTAACTTATGTTGGCTCCTTGCATCCTATTACCGTAAAGCTTGACTCGATTAGTCATGGGGATTGATTCTGCCTCTTGTCTAACGCTTCCGACGTAAATATTCAACCCCAATATATGGCCCCGACCTTCGGTTTAAATGCATGGAATTGTCAAGTAGTATCCCCCATTGGCCTCCAAATTGGCTGCGACCCCGAATCCAATGAGGAATACTGCCTTTGGGGCGGTGGGCAAGTACTCTAGTTTGGCTACTTTTGGCATCCTGCCGAAGAAAATTCACCCCGCCCACCTAAATTCGGTCAAATTGGTTTGTCTAATTCATAAGATGTATACCTTCATTCTGAATGCCAGCGGACCCTGACAGTGACAACGCACTAATGTCCTTTGCCCACGGGTGAAAACCCTTAGGTGGTCCAGTACCCAGTCTTCAATAGTAGAGTAAATCAGTTGGCTGAGGGCGAAATTCATAGAGTAAATCATCCGATTTTCTCGGTCAAAATCCGACCGACCTAATAGGTAGTGACCGGGGGCCTTTGCTGATCCAATGTCCATCCGAGGATCCCGAGATGTTCGTTTGCACAGATCCTGCATTCATCAATGCTCCCGTGGCATTAGTCACGAAGCATTAGTTGCACGGTCCCGCTCAAGGGCGTTTCACAACCATCATTCCTGGTCAGTCCTGGGCCCTGGCCTCGGTGCATCTCCCAGGCTGGATGGATGTTCGGTTGCTATCCGCCCCAGGCACGCATTGAGTAACGGAACGTTCGACCCTGCAACTGAGCAAGCGAGTAAATGCCGCGATGTTTTTCAGGTCCTCGGAATATCTCTCTGCAGGCTAGACCCCGATCGACCCCAGAGTTGTAGGACCGGTATTTATGTAGCTGAATGGATGAACGATTTGGCCGTTATTTGGAACCGAACAGCCAAACCTACAGCATGCCGCCTGTAGTCCAAAGGGATATGCGGGGTCTCGGTATCCATGTCTTCCAGCCGGTTTGATATCCTCTTCCAGCCAAGTATTACTAAAGTGATCACATGCACGAATCACCTGACGCCACGCTTGGCGTTCGATCCTCCGTTTTACTTTTTTATTTTTATTTATTTTTTACAAAAACTAAATGAGGGCCGAGAAAAACCACAAACACTAGCGTCCCATTGGTCTTTCCCCCTGCTATCCCAGACCCGAGACCTGCCTAAAACCAAGAAATGTGCTAGGTTCACATTCAATCAAAGGTGGCCGCCGGATCATACGGGAGTAAATGGGAATCGCAACATCTGAACAACTCGAATTCCGAAATTCAAAGATGCGTAGCCGCTCATCACTTCGATGCCGGCACCACGCAACGCGGTATAAAAGAGATCCTCGTCGACCCATACCTCCCTCAAACCATCATGCAGCTCATCGCCGTTCTCCTCGCGGCCGCCAGCGTCGCACTCGCGACCGTCCCCACCATCTCCTCGTACAGCTCCGCTGGCTGCTCGGGCACGCCGCTCGCCACCTGGTCGGGTGTCCAGGAAAAAAGCATTCTGCGAGACGACGCCGGGCGCCATCGCCCTCAACATCACTCCCGGCGCGTCGGACAAGAACTGCGAGATTGACATATACACCACTTGTGAGTCGAGCTTTTTTGCCATTGCTTAATCGTACATCCGATCTGCATGTACCGATTGACCCACACCCATAATTTCTAGCCAACTGCGACGGCAGCACGGGCGGCTTCATCTCTACGGTTCCCGATACGGCTGGATGCTTCACGTGAGTAGACTCGCATTCCCTTCTTACCCTTGAATTTTGACGCTCACATCTGTGTGTGCTAGCGCGAGTGAGACATTCGGCTCCGTCCGCATCGTCTGCATCACCGGCGGTTGAAGACCGGCGCTGAGAATCTATTAAAACGGAGAACGTAACATACCTACCAAAATTATGGATGAAATAGCATGTGTTTGCGTCTACGTTGCAAAGTGGTGAAACTTGCGTTGCGATGTGCCAAACACCCTGTTTCTGTCCATAGTGAAAGACTCGCGAACATGGCTGAGACGTCGTCTTTTTGCTTCCGAAATCCATGAGGAGGAGGGGGATCAATCATACTGGCGCGGTCCCACAATTGGAACAACCAGTTTACTAAGGACAAACTTGTAGCTGAATTATGGGTGATTATCCACAACTAACTCTGAGCGACAAGCCCTTAGAGCACAACACAGTACCAGCAGGGGGCGGAGAGACCGCAACAACTCTCTGCCCGACACGGACGAACATCGGGCGGACGAACGCGATTAGAAAATCCGGCGGAAAAAATCCTCGCGCAGGCAGAGTGGTGTCATTGTTGAAGGCACTGCAGTCCCGTTGGGCAAGCATACGAACCTGGAAAAACAAGAAAATGAGAGAAATTTTTTGTTTGCAGTTGCTAAGCCAGCTGGGGGACCAGCGCAATCTGCATGAGGTAGAATGGGGATGGGGGTTGAACGCGAGAAGCGCCGTGGTTTGACGCCGAGAGATTAGATCTCTAAAGAACAGGCCCGCGTCTGTGTACTTGCCCTTCAGGTCCGGTAGAGTGTTGAACAGCCGCGAGAAAAGGTTTTCCGAATTTCTATTAGCAGTGGGTGTTTGCAACCAAACAACGCGTGGTCAGGGTCTTCGATGCAAATTTGCAGAACCGGCACAATCTCCATTTTTGGGGGACGGCCTCAGGTCGGTCGCGATCCGCCCATGTCATCCTTTCGCTGGCAAGAGCATGACCGGAGAGTAGTATATGGGTCAAGGCACGCCGATGCTTTTCTAGGGCTGCTGACCGTACCGTATACGGGGACGGCCGTCAATTTGACGGTTAAATACGGCCAAAACCGTACCGTGTCCCGTCCCGTACAAATAAATTTCAAAGGTCTACCGGTACGGTACGGTCGTTTAGGTGGTGTGATGAGTACTCCCACTGATCTGGTTGAGTGCCTCACTTGTAAGTTGGAGATGGAGCTCATCATCATCAAATATTCGCACGGTTTATGAGTTCAAAGGGGACGAATAGCGGTGCTTGTCGTGGGTCATTTCTCATGACAAAGACATGTATCCCGAGTGCTCAAGCACGGTAGGCAATGTACAATTAGGACCAAAAGTACAGTGGATGAGAAATTATTGAAGTGGGAGGTGTCGGGTGGGAGCGGAGGGGGTATAACAGTTGATGGGGTTTTCGTATGTGTACATGAAACGTTCTGGCCTCAGGCCAGGATGAGGAACACCAACAACAGCTCAACGTAGTGAGTTCGGTTGAGTTCGGCACGACACTGAATGAGTGATGTGTCGGCAAATGCAAATGCCGTTCAATGCCGAGCCCGCGTATCTTAGCGGCATCAGAAATGCCGTGTAGAAATCATTCGACCCGCCGTTCCGCCAAGTTCCATCTGTGGTTCCGATGACTTCAACCGACTTTAAGGGCATTTGGATAGAAGCTTGGGTCCCCTGTAAATACGGTATACTGGCCGTATTTGTGACGGCCGTAATGGCGTACGGTACGGTAAAACCCGTCCCGTCGGATGAGGGTGTCGAAGGGGCGACGGGACGGTACGGGTGCCGTATTACGGAACCCGCATAACCGTCAATACGGCTCCGGTCAGCAGCCCTATGCTTTCCATTGCTGACTCGTACGTAATGTGAAGAACAAGACTTTTGTGACCCATTTTTTGTCGACAACGTTCAGCCTCTCCTCAAAAAGGTCGCGAGTCTTGCTGTAGGACATTATCGAGGCTTGGATGAAAGCCTCCATTGAATTTGTGAGGGTTTTCAGCGGGCCTTCGACTTAGCTATTGCGTTCGGCGATGCCAGATCCCAAGAGATGGGGACCGGCAACCTCGGGAGGACGATGCAGATGTCATTAATCCACGAGATTTTCTGTTGTCTAGCGAGATTCAGGGAGTCGAGCAGTCCATCCGCAATGAGTCGCGTATCCGAATTAAGTACGACCAGATGGAGGAGGCGGTAGCGGATCGGTTCTAGCATAGTTTCGGAGAACAGGATTGCTATCCGCTAGGATCGAACCACTTGTGGCCTCGGGTGAGTGTATTGTACACTGTCTTTTGAATTTGGTCTGGGATCCCAACGCTTTTGGAATAAAGTCCTGACGTGATCTCTAGTGCCCTGAACTCCCCGCAAATATGACTTTGATGAGAGCCTAAAACCATGTGGACTAAAAGGCCGGAGTGTAATTGAAAGGGGCTGCAGCGCGTACGAATCAAATGTACAATTTTAGTGAGATACGGCACGATGTGGCCAGCATTTAGATATGACGAGGTTGGGGTCAAACAGTATCAACCAGCCGCACGAGGGAGACCCGAGCAGCTGGAAATATGGGCCGTGAATGGACGAGGACAAGAGAGTACGCTTGACCGACTGCCTCCGAGAGTTCACTTTTCGGCTTGCAAAACGGGTTGCGCCCGCGCCAACGGGCTTGTTCGGGCTTGGGCTTGGTTTTTGGTGTAATCAAAGCCCAAACCCGCCGATCGGCTTGGCAAGCCCGTTTGCTCGCTTAACTCCAGCCAAAAAAAACCAACGGGCTTGCACATATTTCTCGTGTTTCCTCCTGCAAGCCATCAATCTGAGGGCTTCCAGAGTCAATTGTGAGTTGATACCTCGAGGGCTTGAATTTTCTTTGCCATATTTTGGTCATTGATGCATAGTTCGCTGTCGCCGCCGGAGACCACCCGGGCCAAGAGTGTCAATTTGACCCAGAAGTTCGGGCTTGTCCGACTCAGCGCACTGTCCTATACCTAATGCCTTGTCTTCAACCAAGCCATTCTCACCATCCATGTTTTCTTGGTTGTTACACAGAATCCTTTTGTGATCTACCTCCAATACATGACTAGATCCGCTGAAGCGGCCAGAAATCATGAGAGGACTGGGAACAAGCACACTCAGGATAGCCAAGATATTCCTAGTCGCCTCTGATGCTCGGATTTGCCCTCACCATTGTGCTACTTGAGCTGAACTGTTAAACGTCGCTGATTGCTGGGGAAATCAAGATTCAAACAACCATTTATCACGTCGAGCAACTTCAAATACAAACTCCGCTAAGGGAAGCAAGCCAGTTTAGCCAAGCCAATCGGACATCGAACTGTGGTTGCGGTTGTCTGCGCTTACATCTACAACTCGACTCGAGGGGGCAGTAAACAGTGTGCGCCGCACAAAGACTTCAAGTGCTCGTAGAGTCCAAGGGTTAGTCGCGATCTCGTTATACTGAACAAGTGCAAAAAAAATTAAAGATTACAGTGGAACGAACGCACATGGGACAGATGCCGGGCTTGAACTGCGCGTTGGTTGGAGTGAATCTGAACTTAGATGAGCTAGTAATACCTCAAGAGTTTTGGTGCCTGCGCGGCGGACTTAATTGCATACAAAGGTCGAATTGACTTGAACTCGAGTTGGGGCATTCCGAGTGGGGTTTATCCCGGAACGGTGGGGCGAAGGAGCTAGGACCCGGGGTAAGTAAATTGGACCTCAAGACAGAGTCTGACATACCTTGAACCAAAATAACTGCTTGTGCGGTGTTGTTTGAATATACCGTTGAATGAGGTCTACTGGATAGATACTACAAGTGCTGTGTTACCTGTGAATTCCGGCGCACGCTTTAACAGTTGAATTAAGCTTGGACTTCTCTGGTTGACTTCAAGTCTGGCCGCAGGTCGTGGCATCGAAAGACCAGCACCAGTCATTTGAACAGGAGCTTAAAACGAACGTTTGCCTTGAGTCGCAATGAACGGCGCGTTTGTGCTGAACGAATACGAATTGAACCAAGTCCAACAGCGAAAAAAAAAAGTCTTGTAAATAGCTTGTGGTATGTCCCAGTTGCGAACGTAGAGTTAAAGGATCGTGCCGTCGATGCGCCTGGACCCGGGAATAAGTCACTTGGACTGAAGGACGAACAGACTTAGACTATGGAGAGCTCAACGCTCGCGTTGATTTGAATGCGGCGCGCTTACTATAGGATTTGAACTGAAGTTGTAACTTGAATTGTGAAGTCAAGTTGGAGGACCGTCACATGGGTGCAGCTAGAACCCCGAAATATAGTAGGTACCTGGAACATGTTGGAGCTTGAGATAAACTCTTACCATTAATAAAACGGACTCGTCGATCCGAGGGGATTTAAACTGCTAGAACCAAGTCCACGTCTCAATCGCCCTGAAGGAAGATTTGGCAAGTAAATAAAAAATAAAGCTCAAGCGTGCGCGGATATCCGGGTCAAGTCAGTGCAGGGGAACATTGCGGTTCGTAGGACTCATAGACCTGAAGCTGAAGTCTTACGATGTATCTGGGTCGGTTGGAAGTCTGAAGTCGGAAACTTTCTGTATCATCGCCGAGCCTGAGCTTGCATGCAGATGAGATACCTACGCCTCCTGGCAACCAATGCCTCCGGCAGTACGGACGCTACTAACCATTGCCTCCAGAATCCAGACTCGACATGAGAAGCCCACTTGCGAAGCCTCTCCTCCTCAGATACGTGGAATGCGAATGCGAGGTCCGTTCAACGCCAGTTCAGTCCTCGCCCTAACTTCTTTCATTTGTCTTGAAGTTTGAATGCAAAGCGGGTCGTAGACTCGTAACCAGCCCTACGTTGAGTAACAGTAAGAGAGGTGATAACACAATTTATTTGAAGTGATTCGGACAAAAATTGAGGGAGAAAAAAAAATGCACTCAGGGTTACTCGAACGTAGGGACTGGGAGAACTTAGTACGGAAAAGGGCCATTAGAAATTGCACGTGACAATAAAAACGACTTAGAAAAATTTCGATGTCCGAAGTTTTCGACCTCAAGTATTTATGATTCTGAATGGTAGAAAAGTTGCGGATAGGCTTGGGACTGTCAACAGTCAAGTTTAATTGGGTTTATACCGATGCATGGCTGTGCTGTAAATAAAACAGTCTATTTTAGGTGTTTCGAGTCGACCTTCCCTGAGCTGAAATCAAATTTATGGAGGACATCTTTGAGCAGAAATGGAATCGGAAATTTTTTCTGAAGATGATTGAATAGTGCATGTTAAGGTGTGCTGGCCATAACTCCAACACCCCACCTCCAAGGCTTGGAAATATCTACATCTCATGTGTGCATTAAAAATAGTAGTATTGGTTGACTCAAGGCCAGAGGGAGCTGTAATTGCTTCGTTTCATTGATCCCAGACTTTTCCAGGTCTATTGCAGCAATGAGAAGGAGCAATGAACGAGATGAATGATGGGCATAGGGGGTGATCGGTGGCTGTGAACCCCGGGCCGCGGTCCCGTTGCCCTCCCATTTCCTTCGTTGCTCATTACCCCCAAGCATTTTGAGAGTGGGTGAATGGATAAAATGACTTGAAATGAAACAACACAACTTTCCTACGATTCAGAATGGTAATTACTCAAGGTCGAATATTCCGAACATCGAAATTTTTCTAAGTCATTTTTATTGTCACGTGCAATTTCTAATGGCCCTTTTCCGTACTAAGTTCTCCCAGTCTCTACGTTCGAGCAACCCTTTCGCCACTTTTTTTTTTCTCGGTCAGTTTTTGCCCATTTGTGTTAGTTTCTTTTGTGTTATACTCATGTGCTTTGTTGCTCAACGTAGAGACTGGTTACGAGTCTAAGCGGGTCGGTTTATCGTGAATGTAAAGTGTGTCACAGTTAGGGCTGAATCTTGGAAATTAGTTTATTACCAGGCCAGGCCAAGTCGTCCGCGGAGAGCCCAGCGGATTCTAGCGCGATTTCCGATACGCGCCGCGGACGATCGAGGAAGAGCGTCAAATATATCCTCCGAGTCGGGTGGACTTCAACGTCCACGTCAGACTCGTTGTAGTGATGTAATACAAATGGGGCGCGTCGGAAGCTTGAGGCGAGCCGGGAGAAGGAGCAGTGGTCCACTGGCGGAGGAAAAGTGGCTGAGGTTTGTTGATTCCCGCGGACTTGAATACGGTACAAGGAAGCGGACTATTTGAATAGCCCGCAAGATGGCAGATAACGACACCGGGGGTAGTGAGTACACGCAGTAAGGAAGAAAATTTCGAACGCTCTACCGATTATTTGGAGCTTCGTTCAGACGCCGCCGACCACAAGCCAGTTAGGGAGAAGACGAAGGCTGAGGGGAGTGTGGCGGCGGGTGTAAACACAGATTCAAAGGCAGGAAGTAGAAACAGAGGACTCGGAATGAAGGCTCGGAGAGCCGTCTTGTGAGCCTCGAGCGAGAGAATGCCAGAGAGCATTCTCCGAAAAGCCTAAAGGATTCAGAGGATGCGGAATTTATGCACCAGGGAGCCAGATCCGGATGAATATCCACGAAATCGCGAGCCAGCGTCCGAGTCAGCAGTTAGCCAGCCCAAGGAGCTCCAGTTCGCAGTTTGTTCGTAGTGCCCCAGCCCCCGGTCGGCTATGAGAGTCGAGATCAGGAGGGCTGTTTGTCCGCGCATCCAAAGCTTCTGTCCTCCCGAAATCCTCCTCCGCCTCCGGCTGTAACTCTACCTCCGCGCGCGCGCGGGCCGTGTCGGACGCGCGTCGCGCGCCGAGGACGAGCGCCGGGCGATGCAGATGGCCGCGGCGCATGCGACTGCCGGTGCTGGGAGCGCTGGGGCGGTGGATCCAGGGATGGGTGCCACAGGCAAGGGGCACCAAGGCGAGGCTGAGTGAGCACTCAAGGGGGAGCGTGGCGTTGCCCACACCAGCGCAAGCTTCGGAGAAAGAGACGCCGACGCCGACGCCGTGGCTGCTCGATCCGACTCGCAAGACGCCCGCCTGGGCCCATGGTGAGCATTCCGCTTCCCTGTGGCCCCCTCGTCGTCCCCAGCATCCTCGCGTGTTCTCTTGCCCTCCTACCTCCCTTTTGCCTCTTAATGGAGTGGGACCCTGAGACTTCTTCAGATACGCATCCCTCGTAATCGCCCTCGTCGGTGCCCTCACGCACTCGTTTCCGACTCTCCAGCTGGCCGCGTCATGGCGCGTCCGTGCGCTCGATGCCGAGAACGTGCTCGGCACATGGGAGCTTGACTCTGGGCACTCCGCACCCTCTATCTGCAGGCAGCCGCCGTTGTCTCGTTCATGGAGTTCTTCGGTGTGCTGCAGGTGCGTCTCGCCTCTGTTTCCTTACCCTCCCTCTCCTCTCTCGCTCCCTCCCATTTTCGTCTCCTTCCACGCCTACTACCGCTAACTCGGCCCCCGCTGAACAAAGCCTCGCACGTCCGGTTGTACCGCGGCGGACCGCGCCTTCACCGCCTTCATCACCGTGCTCGCAGCGTACGCCGCCTCGCGTGCGAGGAGCTCGCGCTCCTCTCGTCATCCGCCTACACTTCCTCTTCGCCGTCTCCACGCACTACGCGCACCTCGTCGGCACCACCACCGCGAATGGGGGCGCCCCCGCCTGCTGCCGCTCCCAGCCGAACGTGCACGCGGACGTGGTGTACGTGCCAGTACATGCTCCCGCGGGCAGCGCGGAGGTGTGGGTCCACGCACCGCTCGAGGCGGATGCGGGGCTGCTCGACGCACGCTGGTGCACAGCAAGCGCGAGTGGATCTGAGGGCCCCTGCCCGCTCGTCTCTGTCCTCCGCCCCGCCCTGGTCCCCCGTCATCCTCATCTTCACCCTACGTACCTACATACCTGCACCCCGCCCACTTCCACTTCCTTCCGCCCGCACTCACATAATTCCTCGCCGTGCTCGCGCCTGGGCGCCGGGCCGCCTCGTGCGAGGAGCTCGCGCAGCTCCTCGCGTCTCCTCTCGCCGACGAGACACGGGAGCGCGCGCATCCCGGCCGTCGCCCTCCTCGCGGGCATGCTCGTCCTCCCCGTCATCCGCGCCCTTCATCCTCGCGTCTCCATCGCCTGGCGCACATCGTCACTGCCCCCGCACCTCGTCGCCCCCCCCCAGCCCCCCCCCGCCTGGCCACAGCAGGGGGAGTGCGACTGCTGCCGCCGCCCGCCGAACGCGTCGCGCGGTGGACCGGTGTATGTACGCGCTCGTGCATGCGCCCGCGGGCAGCCCGCGGAGGTGTGAGGCGAGGGCGGAAGCGCGGGCTGCTCGACGCGCCCGTGAGTGCACCCTGCAAAGGCTGCAAGTAGATCTGAAGGCCGCCCCTCGCTCCCCCCGCGCCATTCCGTCGGTCCCCCCAGCCTCCGTCGGGGGCGATTACCCGTACGCCGCGTCCGTGTACATACCCCACCACCTCACTCCACCTTACTTCCCGCCCCTGCTCCCGTCATCACCCCACGTACATACATAT
>JARJLE010000621.1:0-24021 GCA_029289555.1 Mycena latifolia | reverse complement strand
CTCTGCCCCACACCATACAACCAACCTGCAACCTCATCCCAGAATCCTTGTCCCTTACCACCTTCTTGCTTGAGATGTCGACTATCAGCTCTACCGTGTCCCCTCGTCCCCAGCAGTGACTCCTGACACCAAAGTCGCCGCTGCCGCCGATAAGGACACTCTGCGGCAGCGTCCTCTCCAACGCTTGCCAGTGTCAAGGATCTGCGCGCGTTCGAGCATGACAGGCAAGGGTGAAGAAGGCCGCGGATCTGGTAAAGATGAGGGCGCGGAAGGGCCAGGGCCGGTGGGGCTCCCTGGCGAAGGGTGAACTATACAATTCTTCAAGGAAGAGCGCGGCGCCCTTGTTCTCGCAGAAGAAGCAGGAACGTCTAGGCGCTGACGAGGTGAGCGCCCTCGATGGGTCGCTGGCGGACAGTTGCGAGTTCGACGGAGTCGCGTCACGCGATGCTTCCAAGCCATCCGAATCTGAGGTGAAACTCTCGGATCTTCTGACCTTCGGCAAGCCGCGCAAGGGTTTGGGTACGTTCGTTGCCTTGCCGTCGCTGTCCGAGATCACTAAACGCGCCACAGACGGCGACTTCGTCGTGATACCCACCGATCCGTTATTGTCCTGGATGACTTTGCGACCCACGATGTCATGGTGGACGAGCCATGGGAGCACATCTATGCCAGCGACGAAGAAGAGTCAGTCGCTACGACCCCGACCAAATGACATCTCTACGCCGCCATCCTATCATCCAACACCAAATAATTTAAACAAGCAATATGTAACACAGGTTCGACTCACCGCATACACTTAACCATTCATTAAACCCAGTTATTTATCAACTCACGGACCTAGATGTACAATTTGGATTGTTGTATCACCACCTAGCCATGTTCCTCTTGTTCTTGGTTTGGCTGTGGAAATTAGTATGTACGGCTCATGTCAAATATACGTAGGATTATGAATAGAATATGAGACGAGGACCGGAGCTCAGAGGCTCCAGTAAGAACAAGACGCACTTGATCACCAAGGGACCACCGGGAAAAGACATCGTAAATAATGAATAGCTTATTCACAACAGGTTTGGAGGTATTGCAAAGATAGGTAACGGATGTGCCTGAGGAAGTAAGATATGAGTGCGATGGTCACAGATGAGAACATGGGCCTACCTCCGTGTTCAACACATATTCTAAGTAGATGGTTCTCCGTTAGCCGAGGTATAACAGTGAGAAATGGTCGTAACGTACTGTCCAGGGGCAAAACGCTAGCGTCGGCAAAGAGAAGATAAAGGTACTTCAAAGTCTCACTCTACCATTTCCCATTTAAGCAGGTGGAATCGTGGGCGAAGAAAAACGACAAACCATCATAAATGTCTCCATTTTATCCTCCTTTCGCGAGGGGACCTCGTCGACGTTGATTATACTAGCATATCCACCAGTGTCTACACGGCAGTGCAGCTCAATTGCCTGGAAGATTCCCCAGGCCCAGTTGCGGTACTTTTCGTGCCCTGTGAGACGGTAGGCCAAGAAAAGAGATTCGACAGTTTCGGGACTGGCCAACTAACATCAGCGACCAGCCCTCGTAAGGAGCCAATGTGTCCGTACCGGAGGATATATCGCGAGTCGTAGGGAGGCAATTCATCAGGCTTAACGCTGCGGCGCTCATCGGAAAAGCACGGTAACTAGATCTCGAAAGACTCACTGGGCGCCTTTGATATACCAGTCAGAGGTGAATTTGGGATCGAGGCCTATCCCGTCACTGGCAATGCGGAAATGTGCAATCTCGGGGGCGAGGCCGCTAGAAGTAACAGAATGAGCAGCCGAGTTGAAGGGGTCTTAAATGGTGACATACGTAGCGGTGCTGTGTGTGTCCATACAGGTCTTGATGAGATTGACGCCCGTCTTCCAGTCTCTCTTTCCTGCCTCAGAGAGTTCTTCGGGCCGGGGAGGAATCGATACAGGGTGACCAATGCACCCGTTGTTGTAGCGCCCAGCATCAGTGAACCACCAAAGAAGCATACGAGATGGTCCTGCAAAAGAGGTTGACACGTTGCGTCGACAGGAATGATCTGCATACCTGCTTCGGAGTCAGGCGCCACGAGCTAAAAGACGAGCGTTGATCAGCTAGGCTCCGGTCGAACTCGAGGGCGGACACTTACATTTCGCCATTCGGATGGCGCTCAGGGATTAGCTCTGAGGTGTAGACCATACTGGAGCCGACGCTCTTCTTAATGAGATGTTTGTGTACAGCATCCATCGCATCGTTGTACATCTAGAAGAACAAATTGTGAGGGACGGTGGTGTTTCTGACAGGATTTTCTTACTTCGCGATAAACGACTTCCGTGTTATTCTATTCGGGTAAATATATGGCGAAAAACGGATAAGGACGCAGATTTACAGTTTGGAGATATTGTTTTCTGATCAAAACTGAGTAGAGAAATATAGAATGCAATGGCAGAACATACAGCAGATACTCATAGTACGAGTCCGCCCGAGATCCCAGTCGCATAGCTGAGAGGACGAATTCCCCCAGTCTGCCAACTGCTTTGGATCAGCTGAATTCAGGGTCCAGTGAGCAAATACACCGCACTTTAAGAAAATGGATGCTAGCCCGTGAGGCATCAGATTTCTCTTCATAGTTTGCATCACCTGCGCATCGAATAAGTAAAATATGAGATGAAGTTCATCAGCTCTACCGATTCCGCCTTCTCCCAGTATATCGAGTTGCCCGATAGCACGCTCAAATAGCGAAACTCCAGCTGAAGAGTCGCAACTTCGGCACTACTAACAATTCTGGCCAGCCTGGGTCTATATGACCCTCACGGAGGGCCAAATTAACGTTGTCAATGGTAGTCCCGAGGGCGTGTTGAAGACTGGAATAATCCGATCGGCAAGCTCTATGGCTTTCTCGAGGTAAATCGGATCTTCTCCAGAGAGATGATAGGCGGAGAGGAGACCCCCCAACACGCGAATAGTTGTCTACCAAATCGGTCAACTATAAAACGGACAAGAACTCACGGACTGACCTCGAACGTATTGAAGGTGGCGTTTCGGTCGAAGGACATCTTACTCGCGACCCATTCCCGTGCGCGCGCGTATTCCTGCTCAAGTCCCATCAACAACATTGTGTCGATCGAGTCGACGACGGTGTAACCTATTCCACCTGCGGCTGTGAGATTGGTTCCTTCATGGCTTATTGGGTGGTACTCGTCGTCTCCCATCGCATCTCTTTCTGTACGATGGATCGATGAGAATAGAATCCAACTCGTGTGCGTGTGCGGCTTATACATACCATAGGCTAACCATGCATGCTATTCCGCGACGACGTCAATCTATGCACAGAAGAGGGATACACGGTCGGTACCTTGAAGGCGGCGACGATTGCGTCGCGCTTTGGAACATCGGCGGAGAAGTCTGGTGGGGTGTCTAGTACTAGTCCTGGCATAATTCTTGTCATCTCATTGTCGGAGAAGCCCATGTAGGATTGGATGGCATCTGTAAATATCGTGGGGTTCTAGCAGAAGGTTAAGGGTGGACGAAGGACGATTGTATGCAAGAGGACTCGCCAAGTAATAAGCGACCGCCAACGCCAGCAGAATGGGAAGTCCAAGAATCTTCGTATACTTGAAGAGATCGAAATCGAAGTCAGGAGCGGGGTCATCTTGTCGCGGGGCTTCTTGAGAAAATTTCCCTAATTTTTTGCGCTGTCGAAGCTTGGGTGCGGACATGTCTCTAGAGGAGGAGGACGATAAATTATACTGCGGCCAGTGTGATCGCTGGCATCAGTGATTGGATCACGTCCGTCCACTTTGGTCTGGACCTGCATCGTCCAAGTTAGGCGAACTTGGGATAAATACCCACCAGACCGACGACAAATCTGAATGGCAGCATGCATGCGGTTCACCAGACGGGTACATCCTAACTCACGTCATTCAATCGTGTGTCGTCACAAGGGTCTATAGGTCTGGAAGTCTTTCCTCGAGAACAAGGGTTCGTTCGTGTTGTACTCAAGGGTTCTCAGTATTCACTCCAGCAGGACATGATACGCAGTGTTTTCCTAATGTGACTGGAGCGCCATTGCTGCTCCCATTTGTCTTTACTTATGTACTTCAGCTCAAAATACACAATGCCTCTCCTGGTGTCGTCACCGCATCACTGAAAGTAGAGCCATACAACTGTACGTCTGGCCTAGTTTCAGTTATACTCGCCGCATATCAGATCTTGTGGCTTTTCCAGTGAACAGAGTCGGCGTACGTTCCTAAAATGTCTTCCCTTGGTCGATCATACTTATGCTCCTTCTACAGACAGGTATCGTACTTTCAACGCGATCCTGTCAGAAATAATGGAGTTCCTAGTCCATGGCGGTCTTATCATGTCTCTCACCGATACCCTCGGGTCCCTCGTTGTGGCAACCAAGGGTTAGAGTCCCTCTTGACTGGCACTTCGTTGCATCTAACTCGTTCTGTGAAGGTCAATTCATGGTAAAGCCATTACTCTGAGTGCCGAACTCGAGCATTGATTTTTATGGAGACTGGTGTTTCGACTGATATTGGCACTTCATTCTGTCGACCCTGTGGAAAGGCTGGCGATATATTGCATGTAAAGGCCGAATTGATTGGCATGGTAACTATATCTCGTTTGCGCTTCTCTCTTCGTACTGACAGTGCAAAGGGCAAGTCTCTGGCGTACACTCGCGTAGAATTCACGAACCCTGACTCTGGACTCCTCCTGGCATACGGGCGTAGGCTCCTTTTTAATTAAATCACTATTCTCCTTATAACTTCCTGGACAGATCACACCAAATATGTGGGTAAATCCTCTGTGCACCCAGTAAGTGTTCTTGCAGAGTTAAGAGGGCGACCAAAATTGGTTTGTTTCGCAACAGAAAACGTGAAATTCTCAGAGGATGGAGAAGTCGTAATAGAGGGGAGGATCTAGACGTTGATTAGAGTGTACTTGTACAGTTGAACGATTTATTTTTTGATGTCCTGTCGCGGCCATCACATCAGTTCGGACACCTCTTCACTTTCCCCGCGTCTGGGATGGACTCGGAATTATCTGCTCTCCCTCCCGATGGACCTCGCAAGTCTCCGCATCGCGTTCGGACCATCTCTGTCAATTCAATGCGCTCAGTGCCTGCCGGTTCCCTGCCTGCACTGCGTTCACAGTAGGCTCCTAACACGTAGTTGAGATTGGATGCTCATCCCTCCCACGTACAGCTTAGAATACGAAAGACCAGAGATACTGGCTCCAACGCCACGACAGGCGGTCGTAGGCAGTCGCCATATCCTTGAAAACAGCGCCCATTGGCTTCACACCTTCCCTCATTCGAATTCGCCTGAGTCTTCACGCGCCGTGTCCCCGATGTCACCTGGGCGACGATTTTCATCATTGTCCGGCCATTCCAGCAAGTTCCCAACGAGCTTGAGCTCCCTCCAGGAAGCAGAAGATATTGCGGGACCACCGCGAGAAAGAGAGGCAGAACCCGCAATGGCAAGGCGATGGATACGGTGGATGCATAAGCGTGGCGTGAAAGCTTGGATAGTTCCCAGTGCTCTGCTTGCGTCGACGTGCATCAAAGTCTGTGCGGGTCTGGGGCCGTATTCTGGTCAGTGTGTTGTGTATGATTTGTGTGCCGCGCTCAATGGTCTGTTCAGGCGAAGGCACACCCCCAATGTTCGGAGATTATGAAGCTCAGCGCCATTGGATGGAATTGTCTATTCACCTACCCATTCGACGATGGTATAACTATGATTCGGAGTATTGGGGGCTCGATTATCCGCCATTAATGGCCTACGTGTCGTGGTTATGCGGCATTGTGTGAGTCTTGTCAAATTCCTTGGTTAGTTCCTTATTAACAGTCTTGCGCTTTAGAGGACACTGGCTGGAGCCTTCGTGGGTTGCTCTGGATACGTCGCGTGGAATAGAAACCGAGGCCAGCAAAATCTTCATGCGCTCAACCGTCGTTCTTCTAGACGCTGTGATATACGTTCCTGCGCTGCTCATGTTCACACGTATCTGGCAAGCCTCTCGGTCCAAACGAACACAGGTATTCGAAGAGCCGCAGCATCTAGAATTTGACTGAAAATCCACCAGAACTTGGCCTTGGTGATATTACTGTTTCAACCAGCTTTGTTGCTAGTTGATTTTGGTCACTTTCAATACAATTCTGTCATGCTGGGTATGTTGCTGTGATTTCTGATTTATCTGGGCTCAGAACATTCCTCAAGGTTTCGCCCTTTTGGCTATAAATTTCTTTGCCTTAGGGAGAGATTTGGCCGGCGCGGTTTGCTTTGTGCTCAGTCTGGGGTTCAAGCAAATGGCGCTGTATTATGCCCCTGCAATCGGCGGTTATCTTCTTGCGAAATGCCTCTATCTAGGACTTGCTAATGGGTGAGAGTTTTCTCTTCTCTTCCTTCTCTCAAAGCTTATCTTCCTTATTAGCGGCAAATTATTCTTGCGTCTCGCCTTAATAACCTCACTCTCATTCCTAGTGCTTTTCCTCCCCTTCCTTCCGCCATTCGCCCCTATATCTGCCGTCCTCGACCCCATCAGCCGTATCTTCCCATTTGGCCGGGGTTTATTTGAGGACAAGGTGGCCAATTTCTGGTGTGCTTCCAATGTCGTGTTCAAGTGGAAAAATTGGGCTTCAAGTGCTTTCTTGGTGAAGCTATCCGCTGCTCTCACCGCTCTTGGGTTCCTCCCAACTGTGTTCGTATTCTTGCGCATTGCATGGCAGACTCAACTACGTCAAGGCGAAAAGCCACCACTGCACACCCCTATTCTTCCACTACTGCCTTACGCTCTCCTCACCTCCTCGATGTCGTTCTTTCTATTTTCATTTCAGGTGCACGAGAAGACGATTTTGCTTCCCCTGCTCCCTATAACACTCCTTCTTTCCGGTGCTCCAATTGATTCAACCGTATTCGGGTGGGGGGCACTGGCTAACAATGTTGCTGTTTTCAGGTAAGTCTCCCCAGTGTGCGATATCTATCCAATTTGACGATTTGAAAAGTATGTGGCCACTTCTCAAGAGAGAAGGGCTCGGCGTCCAGTATATTGCCTTGACTGTGCTGTGGAATCGCCTGCTTGGATACAATCCCCTTCGACTCCCGTCGAAATCATTCGTCCAGTTGCTGTCTTTGGCCGTATATGTGGCTGGTCTAGGCTTACATGTCCTGGAATTACTTATTTCACCGCCCGTGCGGTATCCTGACCTATTTCCTGTCTTGAATGTTCTCATCAGCACCCCTGTCTTCGTCTTGGTGTGGTTATGGAGCATTAAATGTGGGGTGGAGATGAACTGGGCGCTTGGCGGGTTGGGCAGTGTTTCTCTGCGACAAACACGAACGTCTTTGGTGGGCGACGACGAGAAACCCATCAAGTCGCGAACCACTAGTGTCGGAGCAGGTCAAGGGCGACGGAGAGCGCCGTTTGAATTCGAGCAGGATCCCAGTCCTGACCAGACATAATGTTGTTATTTACTTTTTTATTGGTTTTGTACATTACAGTAGAAAGGCTTGTAATGCCTGAGCACGCGTTACTCCGGCCCTCAACTGCAGCTCTCCCGTGACGAAGCACTTCGCGTACGTCACATGTGACATCTCGCGCGTCTCTTACCTCCTCTCACATTCACCCACCGTTCCACGCGTGTTCCTCCTTCCTTATTCTCTAGAAGAGTGGTGAACGGCTCCCTGGTGCCCTAGCTTCCATCGACATTCTCCTAGTGGTCTATTTCCCCCTCATTCACGCGTTCCATCTTCCGATATGCCACCCACGATGCCCACAGCAGCAGAAGAGGCAGAGTTTATGAAAAATCTATTGTCAGACATGGACGACTCGTTCTGGAATGCGGTACCAACGCCAGATCCGACACCTGTGAAGCCTCCGCCCGCCGAGTCCTTACATTCAACCATACCAATCACACCAACGAAACCGCCGAACAAAAGACAGCTGCCACAAACCATCCCAAGTCTCTTTCTCCCGGAGATGTGGAAATGGCTGCCCTCCTCGATGGGGCCGAGAATTGGGACTGGTCGGACATGAATTCGGATTTTATTTCACCTGTTAAGAAGAGCCCCCCAAAATCAGATATTTCGGTGAGCCACCCGCTATTGATATCTTTTTTAATTTCTCACCCCTCGTTCTCATTTCAGCCAGCGACCCCTATACATGTAACTCTTCCATATACTCGATGTATCGTGGAATCTGTCTCAGAAATCATGGTGAATGGCAGGATGCAGAAGGTAAGTATTTGCATTCCATGTATCACTCCTCTTCAAAGCGCATTCTCTAGGATTTATGTGTGAATTTATTGGGCAGCATGGATCGTGGATCTGTCGTCTTACAACACGAATGGGCCAGAACAGATGTTCGGGTTGGTGTGTCCTTCCCTTCCCTTTTATTGTCTGCGATGTTAAATTCTGTCCAACCAGGCGATATCGTTAATGTCTTGGGATCTTTACAACTTCAGGGTCATCCACCCTCTCAATCACAATCAACTCCAGCGATAATTACCTCATTCTTCATCCCGACCTTCTTTTGACTCCGTCCGCACTTTCAAGTGCTCTTGAATGCCGCCGCAAGCCATTGCTATCCGGTCTTGTGCGCTCATCGTCGGACACCACCCCAGCCTTGGTGTGGGGTAACATACTGCACGAAGTTATGCAGGCGTGCCTGAGTTCCGGACGATGGGAAGATCTTTGGCTCGACGCAAAGATAGATGAAGTTATACGCGAAAAAATATCCGATATCGCCAAGATCAATCTCAGTGTCGAAGATGCCAGGCATGAAATCAAGTTGAGGGCAAAGGGGCTGAAAGCGTTCTCCGAAAAATATATTTCGGATTCTCCAAAGGTTATTCTATTCCTACTCACTATGACGCAAACTAACGAACTGGCTCCAGGCGGACGCTCTTCTCACCAACACCCGCAGCGGTCCCAATGAGTCATCTCTTTTAGCCCTCCCTCAGCTACTTGACATAGAGGAAGACATCTGGTCTCCTATGTGGGGACTGAAGGGGAAAATCGACGCTACGGTGCTGGCGGTCATCTCTGACTCGAAATCACCCACGAGCAATCCCATTGTCACCACTGGACCCAAACCTTTCGAAATAAAGACAGGCCGTCCAGTCGCTGGTTTGGAACATCGTGCTCAAACCATGCTCTACACCCTATTGACTGAGGAGAGGTACGGAACTGAAGTTTCGTCGGGGCTGCTTTTCTACACCCAGAGTGAAGAAGTGGTCCGAGTACCTGCGGCTAGGAATGACGTCAAGGGTCTCATAATGGCCCGAAATGAGATGGCGGTGTATATGACGCGACGAATCCAGAAGCTGAACCACCGAAAGGCGAGAGAAGAGACGAAAATCGAGACTGTTGAACCATTCCTTCCGCCAACAATCGACGACGAAAGAATTTGCAAGCGCTGCTTTGCGTTGGACACTTGCATGCTCTATCGAAAAGTGGGTACATCTATCACAGTACTCATCAAATGTTCACTGGACCTTTAGGCAGTTGAGAACGTTGTCGACAAAGATTCTCCCATCGCTGATATCTACGATCTAAAACAAGCCACATAACTCCCTCTCAAGCTGCGTTCTTTAAGCAATGGGAGGCTTTGTTATCCCTTGAGGAGCAGGATGCTGTGCGGTTTAAAAAAGAGCTCTGGACCATGGGTGCTTCGGAACGCGAGGTCAAGGGGCGGTGTTTCAGCTCTATGTTCTTGGACGTTTCGTATTCGCCACAATCCACAAAATCCAGTAAAATCCACAAGTTTACGTACAAGCTCTCTCGGGCTTCCACAACTCCCTCCCTGTTGAACGGCCACATCAACGTCGGGGACCCTATCACCGTCTCTGTCGAGCCCGATCTACTGGCCCTTGCCAGAGGTTTCGTCCTGGACCTCACCACATCTTCTGTGGTCATCGGGGTCGACCACGAATTGTCCCTTGAAACGATAGCCACACGTCTTTCGCGCTTTAGGCAGGGAAGCGTCAGCTCGACATCACCCCCAGTTTTCCGCGTCGACAAGGACGAATTGTACGGAGGGATGGGGCGCATGCGCGATAACCTCGCTCACCTGTTCTACGCAGACGGAGATGCGCGACGTCTGGAGCTCGTCGTCGACTTGAAGCCCCCGGTTTTCGCAGAGAGCCCAGAACCTCCTCCTCCCCATTTGGCGCACTACGTTGAACATCTCAATGTGAACCAACAGGAGGCAGTGCAGAAGGTCCTGGCTGCCCAAGATTATGCGATGGTTCTGGGCATGCCTGGCACCGGAAAGACGACTGTAATAGCCGCTATCATAAAAGTTCTTGTCGCGATGGGGAAGACCGTTCTTCTGACGTCGTACACGCACTCTGCGGTCGATACGATCTTGCTGAAGTTGAAGGAGAAGGCCGACTTTAGTATCCTGAGGATAGGGAATGTTGACAAGGTAACTTTGTTCAATCTGTTCGACAATAACGCCGGTTCTGATCACAAGTAGGTTCATCCAGAGATCCAGCAATTCACGTTAAGCGCCCGAAGAACGCCAACTACCGTCGAACAGCTGGAGCACCAGATCATGTCTCCACCAGTCGTGGCCACGACATGTCTATCTGTCGACCAGTGAGCCCGGTCCAAATCTTGCTACGAGGCACAGTTCTAACGCTAGGCAGCGCCTTGTTTACACGCCGGAAGTTCGACTACTGTATCGTGGATGAGGCATCGCAGATAACCCTGCCCACTTGCCTTGGGCCTCTGCGTTTCGCCGAAACATTCGTTCTTGTCGGAGACCATTTCCAGCTCCCTCCTCTTGTATGGCCCTTTCTTTTAATCTGAGCCCTCCTAACGTCAATTTAAACTAGGTTCGAAACCAAGAGGCCCGCAAAGGCGGACTGGATGTTTCTCTTTTCCGGCGTCTCTCAGACGCACATCCCCAAGCTGTCGTCAACATGGCCCACCAGTATAGGATGAACGAAGACATCATGACGCTGTCCAATAAGCTCATCTATGGCGATCGACTGAAATGCGGATCGGAAGCTGTTGCTGAGCAGACTCTGGCATTGCCGGATCGCACTTTCTTGCATAAAATGCACGTAGGGAAGCCGTGCCACTCGACTGGTTGTTGGATCGATAGACTAATGTCGGAGAGGTGAGTGTGTTCAACAGCCGAAACACTCGAGTCTCATTGCCCATCCAGCTGCAAAGCTGTGTTTGTTGATACAGACGGTGTCCCTGCTCAAGATTCTCGCGTCGGAGACCTCGTACAGAACGAGGTTGAAGCGAACCTCGTATACCAAGTTACCGAAACACTTCTTCGGAGTGGTGTGCCGCCAGAACAGATTGGAATCATTTCGGTGTACCGTCAGCAACTGAAGCTCCTAAGCCATCTTTTGGCAGAACGAAAGGACATCGAGATTCTTACCGCGGACCGAAGTCAAGGGAGAGACAAGGATTGCATCATCATCTCTATGGTGCGCTCGAACGATAGCGGCTATGTAATCTCGTTTATCTTTGCGCCACTGCTCTCTTCTCACTGGTGCGACAGGTTGGGGATCTCATCAAAGACTGGAGGAGGATGAATGTGTCCTTCACACGCGCGCGTTCAAAGCTGATCATCTTTGGGTCTCGGAAAACGCTCCAAACGGCTCCCCTCCTTCACGACTTCTTCGACCTTGTCGAGAGCAGGGGATGGATCCTGCGTTTGCCTGCCAACGCCGATGCCCTCCATCCCTCGCTTTCTGCTGGCGCTTCAAATGCTCCGAAACGCGGGGCAGAGGATATGGATCAGTCCCTTGTAGCCAAGGAGAATCTTCCAACTGAGCGACCCCTAAAGAAGCCAAAACTCAAGAGGGTGGCGGAAGAGGGCATGCTTCGGGGGCGACCGATCCTCAGAGATTTGATGAATGAGACAAGCTAGTATCCAGCACGGAATTGTACTACCAGACCGTTTGTAATTACTGTACAGCAACATGTATATATACTGCATACACTAATACAGAGTGGCTCTCCCACGCTGCCACTTCTGCCATGGCGCGCCCCCGCAACACGTGACCGTGTTCTGGTTGAACTTCGACTCGCAACATGGCCTCGACACCTGCGGGCAAGCGCCCTACACCATTCACCCCACGCACCACCCGCTCCACCACCGCAACCAACCCCTCGGAGCGTGACCTCTCGTCGAGACTAGCCCGCACCCCTTCCGCGACTAGCTCTCTGCTGACCTCCACACACAAGAAGTACAAGGCACCACTATCGACCGAGTCCCGCGCACGCAAGGGTTCGGCCCTTCCCAGTGTCCCTGGCAGTCCCTCAAAATCGCGCCCCACCTCCCGTGCTGGGTCGAGGATGGGGACTGCCAGTCCTGCCCTCACACCGATGTTCCCTCAACGGGACGTGGAAGAGTCGTTGGTAGACTTCCAAAGCGTTGGCGTTGACCTAACGGGCGATGAGCATGGCAGCGACGTCGGCATTCCTTTCGCGGAGGTCGCCGTGAACCAAGTCATGGTCTCGATTCGGTGAGTGGCCTGTTGTGCTTAACAAACTACATTCTAACGCCACTCCAGAGTACGTCCACCAGCTGGCTCCACACCTACAGCATGGACCACAACTCCAGACGACAACACGATCCAGCTTTCCGGCACGGCGGCCTCAAACGCCACCCCTTCGCCCGCGAACAAATTCACATTCGATACAATCCACACCACGCACCCCACCGCTCCGCTTTACGCGACCGCAGCGCGCCCGCATGTGCACGCCTTCATGTCGGGCTACAACGCCGTCGTCTTCGCCTACGGACAAACCGCCTCAGGCAAGACCTATACCCTGTCCGGCACGCCAGAAGAGCCGGGCATCATCCCCCGCGCGCTGCGCGACGTCTTCGCGTTCATCCGCGCGACACCCTCGCGCGAATACCTCCTGCGCTGCAGCTACCTCGAGATATACAACGAAACGATCCACGACTTGCTTGCACCGGGCGGCGGGGGCAAAGGCGTAGAGATCCAGGGTGGCGGCGCGGGTAATGAGGTTATCCTCAGTGGCCTCCGGGAGGAGGTCGTTACCAGCCTGGCAAGCGTGCGAGAGGTACTGCGGCGCGGGGAGGGCAATCGCAGGACCGCGAGCACAGACTGGAACGAGCGGAGTAGTCGCAGCCATTCCGTCTTCCGTGTAGTGTGTGAAAGTCGGGAAAGGGGTGATCGCAGTACAAGTGAGGAAGAACGGTCGGCCACTCCGACTACGAACGGCAGGCACACGCCTGGCCTTGGGGGAAGGCAGACCCCTGGGGCGGGAGGTCCACGGCTCCAGGCGAAAGGCGGAAGGAGCGTCCAGACTTCAGTCTTGGTGCGTTTTCGGCCCTGGGATGGATCGAGAATTATTCTAATGTGCAAACAGAGCTTGATTGATCTCGCAGGTAGCGAGAAAGCGACATCTAATGCCGAGCGAACCAGGGAGGGGAGATATATCAACACCAGGTTTCGGAATTTCTCCCTTCTTCGGCATTGCATGGATCTAACGTGTCGCACAGTCTCCTCACGCTCGGGACTGTCATCTCAACTCTTGCGGAGAACGCCGCGAAGGGGAAGACGTTTGTTGCTTTCTGGATTATTTTAGAAAAAGACGCTGACGCCCACTCAGCGACCATATCCCGTATCGTAACTCGAAGCTCACGCGGATGCTGCAGCCGTCGTTGTCCGGTAACGCGCGTATCAGTGTCGTGTGCACCATCAATCCCGATGCGAGCGCCGTGAGCGAGAGCATGAGCACACTCCAATTCGCGCGTCGCATCAAGGGCGTCCACGTACGTTTTTTCGCCTTGATTTTGTGGTGTCATGAACTGACTTCATGTTTTTTTTTTTTTCAGTTGAACGCGCAGAAGAAGGAGATTGTTGACACGGACGCGTTGATTGAGCGCTACAGGAAAGAGATCGAGGATCTGAAACGACGCTTGGAGGAGCGCGAGCAGGAGGCGACGCGCGACGCGCCATCCGTCCGCTCCAGGCGCTTGTCGGCCCGCGAGGTCGGTCCATTTCTTTCTTCCAAGTGTAGTATTGACCATGGCGCTTGTAGCAAATTGACGAGTCGAAGGCGATGACTGACTTGAACACGCGCATTAAGCAGCTGACGAAGTTGATCCTCACAAGCCAGAGCGTTGGCAGCGGGGACGATTCACGGCCGGGAAGTCCTGTCAAGATTGACTTTGATATGCCGCCGTACCAGGTACGCAGAACGCTCTCCAGTCTTGGCTGTTGCCGACCCACACCTCTGCAGCTGCAACAAGAGCTGCTCGCCGCACGGCTGCAGCTCGAGTCCCAGTCGAATCAGATCTTGTCACTGGAGGCGACGCTGCTCGCGCGACCTCCGCTACCTGCGTCAGCGCCAGAGGATGAGAAGGACAAGTTGATCGCGGAGCAGCAGCGCACGATCCGTGAGCTCGAGATTGTGGTGCGCGGGTACGAGGAGAATCTGGGGGAGCCGCTCAGGGCGGTCCGGGAGGATGTTGAGAAGGAATGGCAGGGCAAGCTCGATGCAGAGCGCAGAGTGATTGAAGAGAAGGAGGCGTGGGCTGGCGAACTGGTGCGGCAGCTCGAAAAGGAGAAGAAGGTGTGTCTGGTGAATCGTGTCCAGTCAACGAGCTAACGCGGGTGCAGATGCGGGTCCAGCTCGAGGAAGAACGAAAGGCGCTGGCCGCTTTCGTGAGCAAGTTCGACTCTTTGGGCTTGGGTCTACTCTCCGCCGCGTCGTCCCCAGCCAAGGTCATGCCTTCTCCGGGCGGCGCTTCTGTTGCATTTGCAGGCCGGCGGGAGGCAAGGCAGCAGCAGATCGCGATGCAGACCACGGGAGATGCGTCGAGGGACTCTTCCCCCGTTCGGATGTCTATCGACTTGGCGGGCAAGCTCGGGGCGCATCCCAGCTTGCTGGAGCAGATGCCCGAGGAAGATTGGACCGCGCTGGGCGAGGTGAGTTTCGAAGCGGAGGCGGGGCAGGTTGATACTGCGTGGGGCCGTGCGGGGAAGAATGTGGGCAAGACCGCGAGCCCATACTCTCCGCGGGAGATTTTTGGTGTGAGCGCGAAAGAAAATCTGCCCGCCTGAGGAGGAGTCGTATTTTTAACTACTCGGTTTGATGATGTTTTGTGTGTACGTAAGAGCGGCAGGGCGGCTGACATTTACTCTCTCTCCAATACCACCAATGCTTTCTACTGTCGTGCGCCACCCGCGCACCCTCCCGGTTTCCGCTGTTCTCGTTCGCTCGTTGAGCACGGAAACCTATTCCCCCACTCCCGACCTCCCCCCTCCTCCTCCGCCGAAACGACCCACTCCAAAGTCCCGCAGTCGTCTTTACCCTCAGCCGCGTCCTGTCGCCTCCCCTCAGCATCAGGCACTTCCCACTTTGCCTCCCAGCTTTGGCCGCAACCAGCTCCTTCCCGTCTCCAACTCCACACGAGCATTGCTTGAATCCATCGTGGAGCAGTTTGATGCTCCCATACGTTACGCCTTCGCGTATGGCTCGGGGGTGTTCGAGCAGGACGGCTACCCTGTAAAAGAATCCGCCGCGGACTCTCCGATGCTCGACTTCATGTTCGCAGTCACCCACCCGACCCACTTCCATTCGATCAATATGCAGCAGCACCCAAGCCATTACACGCTCCATGCTCGTGTGCTTGGTTCGTCATATGTATCGAAGGTGCAGGAGTTTGGCCCTGGTGTATGGTTCAACACCCTCATTCCGATGGCTGGTGTTGTGAGTGTTCCAGACTCTGCATTCGTCGCATAAATTCATATTCATTAACGTCCAGACGATCAAATACGGGGTTACGACCGTAGACAACCTCTGCTCCGACCTTCTGAACTGGCGCTCGCTGTATCTCGCAGGTCGGATGCACAAGCCGCTGCGAATCATCAAGGACGATGCTCGTGTGCGCCTGACACAGCAAGTCAACCTAACGTCCGCCGTCCGTGCTGCCCTCCTGACGCTCCCTGCCGACTTTTCGGAGACGCAGCTATTCGAGCGCATCGCGGGAATAAGCTATCTTGGCGATCCGCGCATGATGCTGCCTGCGGAGAATCGCGGGAAAGTGGCCAATATCGTGAAGAACCAGGCGCCTCAGTTCAAGGAGCTGTACCACCGGCTGGTGGTGGGCCTGCCCGGGGTCCACTGGCCTTCGCACCTGTCGACAATCCAGCAGGACACGACGCCCCACGCCCGTGCGGCCCACTTGAAGAAGCTGCCTTCGAACCTGCTGACCGGTGTCAAGAATAACTATGACCGCTCTTGCGCGACGCCCTCATACGAAGCTGATGAGAGTGCCTATTGGATTCGCTTGGCCGGCGACGAGAAGCTGCCGGCGGCGCTTGGTGAAGGTATGTTTCCTGGGCTCTGACGGCACCACGAAAGTTAACGCATCGGCTGCAGAGCTAAGGAGAATTGTGCGGTACCCTGCAACAGTACAATCCCTCAAGGGCCTCACGAGTGCTGGGGTGGGCAAGAGCATGCGCTACGGGGCAGCAAAAGTCGGCAAGTGGTGGAATGGATCAAATGGAAGCGGGTCGCAATAGGTGCATGGATTTAGAAGGAGCCATTTACACAACTGTATCAATTAATCGCACACCGATGTACAACTACTAGTGCTACAGAATATTGTCCACTCTTTGCATCGAGTCCCTTTGGCTGATCGACCCGACCTCGTGTGCGTGGGCATGGCGACAGAGACAGTCACGTTGGCTGGATCGTCTTTGATCAACCACATCTCGCTCAACTTTGCTGTTCCCTGTTCTTGTCTTTTCTGCTCGGTGCTCGACGTCCCTCTGCTTTCCTCCTTGTCCTCGGGGCACTTCCTACGCTCCCTGCTGTCTTCGCTGTCTTATTCTTATGTCTAATTCGCCGCCCCTATCCCCCAATATGTATGATGAGCAAGAGGCCCCGCCGCCTGCCACCCACTCGTCCACCCGGACCGTCGCCATAATCAAGAACCATGCCTTGGTTCACCGGTTCGACATCGAGCGCCGCATTCAGGAGGCCAGCTTCGAGGTTCCGTCTCACTTTCTGGGGCCGGAATCATAGCTCATTTGCTTCCACCGCAGATCGTCAAAGAACGACAGATGGAATTCGACGTCGAGACTGATCCGGAGACACTTTACGAGCTGTTTGGAGAGGATGCAGAGTCGCTGGGCGAGTGAGTGCGCTCTGGTTTGCTATTCGCATAACCGCTGAGACACCCCAGGGGCCCTGTCTGGGTCTACGTCCTTGAGCGCCGACGAGCCGTCGAGGTGTGGAACACCCTGATGGGCGACAGGGATCCCGAAGTTGCACGCCAAGAGGCGCCCAACTCTTTGCGTGCGCTGTACGGGACGGTCCTCCGGCAGAACGCCCTGATGGGCTCCCCGGACGGCCAGACCGCGGAGGTTCAGATAGCGTCCCTGTTTGCATCCTCGCCTCCGTTTCCGTCTTCCGAGCTCCCTGACGTGGATGGGCGATACGCTTCCATGCGGTCGATATCGTCCTCCGTACTTGACGCCCTGCGTCAAAACACGTCAGATGAGGGATATGCCCCGTCCAACCCATCCACCACTGGGAAGGCTTACGGCAAGCCTACCTTCCGCGCGCGCGCTCTGCCAACAACGCACGCCAACCCGGATATCGTCCCCCGCACTACCCGCGCCGCTGCGCTGCGGGCAGGTGTCCTCGTCGAGAAGGGCGGTCCGTCCGTTCCTCGCGCTCCTCTTAGCAAGGAGCAGCTTGCCAAGACGTTCGCGAATGTGCCAGGCCATCGACGCGCTGAGTCGATTGCTGTGGCGTCCACTGCCGCGCCCGCTATAGCTCCCCGCATGACGAAGGCGACCGCTTTGCGGCTTGGCCTCCCCCCACCTGCGCCTGTTAGGAGACGGAGCGCCACGGAGGGCGGAGACAAACAGACGTTCGATGGCGTTCCAGGTCACAAACGGCGCGAATCAATCGTCGTTGCATCCGTCCAGGCGCCGACTGTTGCTCCGAGGCTGAACAAAAGTGCAGCTTTGCGGGCCTCCAAGGACCAGGGCCCACCATCGTCGTTCCAGTGTAAGCTTACCTCCGGTCGACCCACCAGTGCCAACTGATCGTATTTGCAGTTCGTATACCATCGGCACCAAAGCTTCCTGGACTTGCCCGAAGCAATTCGACAAGCTCATTGCAAACTAAACCACCGTCTCGCCCTGCCTCGGCCGCGTCCGTATCTACGCCGAAGCGCCCCGCGGTTTCCCGCCCCTCCAGCGTCTCTGTGCGCCCAGCGGCCCCACGCGCTTCCATTGTTCCCGCCAAGCCTACCTTAACGAACCGCAATGGCTCGTCGGAGACTGCGGGCGCCAACGGAACCGGCGCCGCGCCCGCCGACCCTGCCCCCGCGCGGCCCAAACCGCGCCCAAGCAGCATCTCCAACCCTTCCATCGCCCCGCGCACGAACCGCAGCGCAGCCCTGCGCGCGGCCAAGCAGGAGATGGAGAATGCTGCGGCCGCCGCCGCCGCCGCGCGCAAGAACCCGCGCCCCCGGCCCGCCCCCGCTGCCAGCGCCATCACCACTTTTTGAATAATACATACTACACATTGGGATCGGGATAACTATGGGTAAGCGGATGGAGGCACTGCTGTTCTGCGAACGCGCTTGATTTATGTGCTTGAATTTATGTGTTTTTATCTTCTATGTATATTTCTATCTACTTTTTGTATGAGCGTAACTACTCTTTGACAGAATATCGAGATGGGTCCGAGTGTATCGTTTTGACCTGCCACCTTGTTCTGGGTTCTGGGAAGCAAGACGGGCCGAGGGGTTTGAAAGCGAAAATGCCAAGTTTTTTGAAGTAGAATGGGGGACACGACAAGAGCCTTCTAGTGTCACTATTCCATGGGGTCAGGTAACTAGTCTTCATTTGAATTATGGCGCTCTCTCGTATAAAATACAACTTGTGATACACAAAACTTCATCTCCGTCCAATATATCCCCGGCGCGCGCCGCTAGACATCTCCAAAAAGTCGTTTTCTGTTGGCAGTTAGAAGCGCTGGATCGGGAGATTAAGGCCACTCACAGTCGGATCGGAGCGTCGCTAAACACCGATGGCCCTCCGAGCATTTCCCTTGTCCAAACGTCCCTCAGAAACCAGCCGACATGGCCAACTGCACATCCAACAAGATCACCAGCTGCCGCCTTCCATGTGCCGTTCAGAATCCACGAGAAGGCCACAAGAGCGACAGGGAGATATGGGGCTGAAATGGTGAATAGGCCGAAGAGGGAGATGGGGGTCGAAGGATGCCGCCTGGACCAGAGATAGATGGGCACAAATGCCAACGAAGATGACAAGAAAGGCAGGTTAAACAGAGGTGAAAGTGCCTGGTACAAGGATAGTTAGTTAAGCTTGTTCTGTAGAATGGGCTTGAGAGGATACCAGGAGCATCATTGACGACAAGAGAAGAAGCCAGAAATAATCAGCCTTCCGGTTCGGAAACGAGGACTCTTCGAGCATTCGGCTGTATCTCATGCTAATTGCCAGACGGTCAAGAGAGAGAACACATATAGGAGAAAGACGCACAAGAAGAAGAGATGGAAGATGAAGTCCAAGGAGATTGGCCCGAAGTAAAGAATGTCGTTCCCGCACGCCATGGCTGGCACAAGTTACAATCAGCGGAAGCCAGAAAGGTGGTGGTGATTGAGGCGGACCTGACCATTCAGGAAGCTTTTGGGGCTAAAATAGAGCTGAAGGGGAGTTACTAGTTGGCATTGCTGCATCGAATGGTGAGATCGTCGAAAGAAAGCAGAGATAGATACTGACTACTGCTAGACTGGTGAGAACGGATAAGGCAAGCCAGCCTCTGGTAATAGGAGGGATTTGGGCAACCCATGCCTCGACACCGACTGGCATTGTGGAATGTAAGTACCGAGAAGCTTGCAAGTGGGCGCAAAGTAGGACCTCAGACCGAGCGGCAAGTCTCGGCGAGAACGTGGCGAGCGGAATTGAGAATCACGTGGTATGATTTGAGTAAGATTAGATATGATTAGATTACGGACTAGGGAGCGCCGACTGCGTCGGCAAATACCTTGCTTGCAGGACAAATCGAGAGGTTCAACCGAGGTTCAACTTGCACGCTTCCACTCGCGGCTATAAGAATCGATGGGTGGCGAGAGCGTCAAAAATGGCACCGCCGCACCTAGGCGATCTCATGCAACTCCCTGCGGTAACGCTATCGGCGATCGGCCGATCGGCCGAAGGCGCGAGCCGAAAGCTCGGTGCGCTGCGGTGAGCGACACTGCTGAACGGGCGGCTTTGTACCCTCACGGGATATTACCTGTTGTATCTCGCGAGCTTGAAGCTAGTTCTAGTTGAAGCAGTGTGAATGTATTCAATGGCCGCAAAGGACATTCAAAGTCCGACCAATCATTTCGATGCCGCCCGTGCCTCCGGCCCGGCTCGTTGCCGACCGCCGGCTCTTGCTGCGCGCTGCGTTTCGCTCGCGGCTTTGACAACAACTCAGTAAGACGTAAATTTGAGTCACGATGTAGTCGCAGTTGACAAACGTATTGAGTCTCGACCTAGTCTGGGCCTCTCGGGTACTGTAGGATCACCGGGTGCGACGAAAAGTGTGCCAATTATGAGGGTGGAGAGATCTTGACAAGCAAGGTAACAAGGGTCTCAGGAAATCTCAGGTTTCAAAAGCTTCAAGCCGTTCTAAGCAATGTCTCCAGGGTATCGATTTCTACAAGAGGCCCATCGGGATCTCCTTCTGGACCGAGGATCTGAAGGACCGCCTTTGCTTCATTGAGATAACCCAACACTCCCGCTTAACTTTGTCGACAGTAGAACTGGCGCTCTCCTCCATGACTGTACTGTTCCAGGACGTTTGGCTAACTCCAGGAGATGCATCCCTGGGAAAGTGTCAGCAAAAAACAAAACAAAAAAGTGCCAACCGGGATCGCGTACCAATTTGAGGATAATTTGGCGGATATATGAGGCGATACAATGCTAAAGTGTTTGCCCAGTATTAGCGCGACTGTGTACGACCCGTCGTGAGATGTGTTCGAAAGGTCTCAGCCAGATGTGCGATGAAGGATTCGTGAAAAATGGGAAGCACTTCGGATGGGAACGGCGCGGAACTCGCCGGCAGCGTTAATCCGTCGTGAGGAGTGGCCTTCATGAATTCCGCGAGTTTGAGGGCCAGCTCATTTCGTTGGGCTGGATCATCCGGTGGGTTCGGGATTGGTCCAACTTTCTCGAGGAAGATGCAGGAATTGCATCGACACTGGAATCCGTACGACAATTGGAAGATTTGTTGCCGTGACTGGAGAAGTGCAGGATCTAGATATGGCAGACAGATCTGCATGCAGACCATGAGCTCCGGTTCAGAGGACCTTCTCTTCCCTTACCTCTTCCCCTTCACAGATATCACGAAGAGCAACGACTTCCATCTTTGGAGATTGGAGGGGGAAAGTATATATTTCGCCGCGGCATTTGGTAGACACGAGTGATTGAACAGCTGGCTCGCGAGAGGGAATATACCATGACCGAAAGTAGTCAAGTGCGAATGCACTGCGAAGTTGTTGTTCCCAAATCTCCAGTAGATATCTCTGACAAGAGAGCCTGCGATGCGAGGGGAGGAGAATGCAATTGGCGGGGAAGGGGAATCAACAGGCCCGGGTAATAGTGAAGTGATGTAGAGAGGAGATCATCGTTCGCAGCGACACCGTCCAGCTGGGCTATGAGATGTGACAGAAGCAATGCATCATTTTTTCGTGTGGAGCAAGCGCCTGAAAGCTCAAAGACGACGTTATTTATTGAACCGTCTGATGGTTCAGCCTGGGGTTTCGAGGTATGCAGACGGATTGACGCACTTGCAAATCTTCTTATGGTGGGACTGCCACTGCTGAGCCTGGCAGTTTGTCCCGCAATAAAAGTATGCTGCACACCCACTACACTTCTGCAGCGCAACGGATTTGCGGTTGCAAGTGTCGCATCTTTCGCCCTTAGCCTCAGGACGAAGAACGGTGCTGAGTGCTTCACAGGTCACGACAAGGGAGCCCGCGGACAGTCGCCTAGTGGCTACTGCTTGAGATCTGGCAGTAGCGGAAGGTTCGAATTTTACGGATGCCATTTGGGTTCAAGTCACGATTCAAACTCCGACAATTCTATTTCTCCTCCTCCGGGCGCGTTATATGTCGCGCTCCGCCGCCGAGGCTGGGTCCCCAGTAAAGGAACCGATGGCCCCGATTTAACTCTCTATTTACATTGTTGTACATATGCAGTGTGCACTGAGAAAAACAATATCGTGCGGGTTCTTTGCGACCGCATACAATCCTCGTCCTCCGTATTCATGAGTCCCAAATAGCCCCAATGCTGGAATGCCTGTGACACGAATTAGATACAATGAAGCATCTGTCAAGAGAATAGAAATACCTCTACTCATCATACCTAAATGACAGCGTTAATTTCGCTATCCGATGAAGAGGATTGGCTGCATACCATAACAATTTTTTGCGTCAATTTCTGGTTGGAGATAACACAGACGGCCTCTGCATTAAATTCTGAAACAAGGCGACGTGTTAACTTGACATGTCGGGATTTCCCATGTCGTCTTGTGTCCTGAACGGGCTGGTCAATCCGAAAGTACCCTGTGCGACTGTATGGAACGCTTACCATATACACGGCACCGGAGACGCGCCCAGAATCTCGTCGACAAGTTTGTCACCTGAAGGAAAAGTTCCTGTAAGAATACAGATAGAAATGCAAATATAACCCACCGAATGTTTCCCGGACGTTTGGTGACGTCCAAAGGAGACGAATGGGAACCCGTTGTTCCAGAATACAAGGTGCACAGGGCCCAATTCCACTTCCTGATCTCATGTAAGTATGAGGTTGTGCAGTTCACCAACACGAGCCTCACCAGTGGCCACAAACACAAGCCGTCGGAACAGTGGAACAATGCGAAGGACGCCAAAACAAGGAGCCCCACGAACCCAGATGGTAGAGGGGGGTTCCATGATTCGCGTATTTGTCCAGTCCCCGGCCTTGGATACAACGAGCGAGAAGCCCTTTTGGTTGGGGACGGAGATCGTAGCAAAGCCGTGCCAGTCCTTGAGTGGATGCGCTGAGAGCCGCACGAAACTGCCTGGCTTGGGGGTGCCTGAAAAGGTGAGTCTAGAACCAAGTCGGAAACTAGACAACTGACTGTAGGTGAAATAGAGTCGCACTAGAAAGTACCTATTAGACGAAACGATGCGGATAACGAAGGAAACCGAACCGGCATGTTTTGACAAGACCTCGCTTCTCACTGGGACCTTCCGCAGGCGCAGCCAAGGCAAAATGATGGACCCTGGATGAATTTTAACACAAAAGTGGAATCAAGTCGAGATTGCAAACGAACCTGTCATGACGATGAGCATCCAAAAGGGAGCAGAGTGGACCAGAGCGTGAGGCAGAGGTTGGACTCCGCGATAGTCGTTCGTCAGCATAATGACCTGCCACTGAGGATCAGGAAACAAGATTTTCACAGGGTATGCCGGAAACGCACTTGACCCCACACCAGGATTATGCTAGTCCAGCCGAAATATCGATGAACACGTTCAAAATGGTCGTGTCGTTTGGAACGCAGCGATGGGTGCGCAAACACACAATACCCAAGGAGAAGAAGGATCGAATACGAGATGGTAACAGTGGCGACCGATGCCTGTACCGTGGTTTAAGCAACTATCAATGGACTCGATTCATGGTCTGCTCACGTGGGTCTGGCCGCCGTGAACTGCCTCTCTTGTTGCTTGGGCACAAAAGATGGCTAGCCAACAAACACCAGATGTCGCCGAGCCACTGTGAAGACCTCCGATGTGGTATACTCTTCAAATGACACATGGAGATGTGCAAATTTCACGGAAAACAAGTATCTTACCGAGCACAAACTCGACGAATTGCAAGAGGCCAGCTGTAAACGATAAGGTCAGAATTCTAGCGACGAATGTTTCCAAACCGTCCTCACGAAGTGGGAACAGCGCAGAAACGTTGAAAAACGCGTTTACGACATAATCTTGTCTCATGAGGCTAC
>JARJLE010000620.1:0-24074 GCA_029289555.1 Mycena latifolia | reverse complement strand
CTACCTACCTCTACCTGTCAGTGTCAATGGCGGTGCAGGTGAATCATATTGAGCCATTAATATTAAATCAACTGTGGCTTGTGCTTTGTATCCTCATTCTGAACCTACACCATGCCCCGCAACGCAGCGATTACACTTTCTTCTGGTCAACTAATCATGTCAAGTGGGTACTCTTAGTGAAACTAAGATGATCTGTTCCAAACTTTGCGCAGCGGCTGGGCATCTCAATGGTATCGAGCGCCCTTCACAGCGACAGTCAATATGGATGGCGCGGATCAAGAAATAAGATTCCTGTCGAACGAGCATTGGATGATGCTGGTTTGTCGTCTCCCAACAATAAATTGTAAAACAACTGAGAGACACGACCAGCAAAAAGCACTGTTATTCTCAGATACGGAGGTGGCGCATGAAGTTGTCTCGATAGAGGGCACTTCCAAGTCAGACTGCGCGCGCGTGAAGGCGCTGGGCCGCAAGGTCAAGAATTTCAAGGAAGAGTGTGGGTGGCACACCGCGAGCGGATCGTCACGGAGGGGACGATACACAAATTCCGCCAGAACGCGGACCTGAGAGCCAAGCTGTTCGCGACGGGGGAGACGATGTTGGTAGAGGCGAGCCCGTTCGACAAGATCTGGGGGATCGGGTGCAGCGAGGCGAATGCGATTTCACGGAGCGGAGACAAGTGGGGGTTGAATTTGCTCGGCAAGGCGTTGGTGGAGGCGAGGCGGGTGCTACGAGAGGAGGAAAGGCAGAAGAAGGAGAGTCAAAAGACGGAGACCGTGGTGGATTAGTTATTAATTGTATTGTCATACTACTGCGAAGATACCCCCCAACGTGTGCAACAAGTTGTGCCCCCAGGCGCACTTGGGAGTTGGCCGCCGATGCCGTTCGAACACCAGGGCTAGGACACGCTGCGGTGGCTCGGGAATAGAGATGGGGGATGAGGATGAGAGAGCTGGGACACTCCTGCAATATCTTGAGGAGGGTGAGGCGCGTGCGACATGGTGGCAGAGGAGAAGAAGAGGTTCCGAGTGAACGGTTGTTTGTATGGCACATGAGGGCACGTGCTCGTTCTTGTGCGAGCCGAGACCATTTGAGGCATACTAGGTCCGTTATCTTTCATATATAGTCGACTGTGGCTTGTGCGTTGTATCTGTCCTCTTTCTGAACCTGCACCATGCCCCGCAACGCAGCCGATTACACTTTCTTCTGGTTGATTAACCACGACAAGTGGGTACTCTCAGTGAAACTAAGATGATCTGTTCCACAACTTTACACAGCGGATGGGCATCTCAATGGTATCGAGCGCCCTTCACAGCGACAGTCAACATGGATGGCGTGGATCAAGAAATAAGATTCCCGTCGAACGAGCATTGGATGATGCTGGTTCGTCGTCTCTACTAAATAAATTATAAAACAACTGAGAGGCACGGCTAGCAAAAGCGCTGTTATTCTCAGACATGGAGGTGGTACATGAAGTTATTTCGATAGAGGGCACTTCGGAGTCAGACTGCGCGCGCGTGCAGGCGCTGGGCCGCAAGGTCAAGAATTTCAAGAAAGACGTGTGGGTGGCGCACCGCGAGCGGGTCGTCACGGAGGGGACGATACACAAATTCCGCCAGAATGCGGACCTGAGAGCTAAGCTGTTCGCGACGGGGGAGACGATGCTAGTAGAGGCGAGTCCGGTCGACAGGATCTGGGGGATCGGGTACACCGAGGCGAATGCGACGCAGGACAGAGACAAGGGGGCTGAATCTGCTCGGCAAAGCGCTGGTCGAGGCGCGGCGGGTGCTGCGAGAGGAGGAGCGCCAGAAGCAGGAGAGCCAGAAGACGGCGGTTGTGGATTAGTTGTTATTAATTGTATTGTCATACTACTGTGAAGATACCTGCCCTTTTCAACATCAACAGTTTCTAATGGATCTGGATGGTCAATTCGTGATGTTTCCGCCTCGGATCCTGAGGACTGTGCGTGGAATACCAGGGCAGAGGCCTTTGTCGACCTCCCCGCCGCCGGATCGTCCTTCGTTGAATTCGACAGACCGAGCCCCTGCTTGCAATTATGCCACAGAATACGAGACCCTACTACAGCAATGAGTCGAATTTATATTGTCTGTAGCAGGGCGCACAATAATTTGCATGAGCTTGCAATTATACCATTAGCGCGGCGCACGTATGTATGTGTAGAAGACATACCGTATCTTGTACTATCTTGTACGCGCCAGAGTTACTGAGGTACAATGCGAGGTCGATTACGACCGCAATCGAGTAGATAAGACCGGACTCGACAATGACGACGGCGACGGGAACGAGCGTGCCCACGTTGAGCATCTTCGTTTGGCGGTTGACAGCCCAGATGCGGTACGCAATGAGGGCTGGAGCTTGGTCAGCCCGTAGAAAAATAAAATAGATAAGGGCATAACACAGGTGCAGCCGACATTTCAGGGCGATGAACTGCATGATAACGAAGGCAAGGGGCCAGACGGCAAGGCGCCCGGAAAAAATGGATTGGTTAGGCTTTCCGCAGGGTCTGGGTGACGTTCACGCACGATGCGCGGTTGCGTACTCGCTAAAAAGCAGAGGAAGAAGGGGAATGCTATGAATTTGTTGGCGGCCCCAGGTCTGGTAGAGGCGGTATATCTGGTGTATAGCAATGAACGGGCTGCGAGGGAGAAGCAGAAGGAAGCATTACTATGAAGCCATCTCCGAGAAGCGTTTGTACCTTGTAAATGAACGTTCTTTAGGACGTACTCTCCTGAATTGGTTCAGGTAGCAAGCAGGTATGCAAACGCGCCTCCTGGATAGTACACAAAACTTTCCATGGCGCGATGTGCGTCGATGCCGAGATGCTAACGAAAGCAGACTCTTTTGGAAGCTGATACAGAAAGACTTGATCTAAGGACTTACGATCGTCCCAAAAATGAACAGGATGAGGAGACTGCCAACAAAGGAATGTTGACGTTCCCCAATGAAGTTTGGCCGGAGGTTCGCCTTCGGCATACAACGAAGGTTGATATCGCGTACATGAATACGAACAAGCCTGCACGTAGAATGAGCTGCCCTGAAGTAGTTCAAATACTAAGACTGCTATTCACCATAGAAAAGAGCTTCAAGAAAGAGGAGAGGAAGGCAGACTCGGCGTAGCTGAGACCCGTGCCTCCGAGTGGGACTGCCATGTCAGTTGTGAGACAGCAACAGCATTTGTCTGTCTTTTATATGAGCGCAGAGGTGAGAATTAGAGTCATTTGATCAATGATGGCGTGGAGCGCAAGTTACTCGCGATCGGTTGCAGTTGTCTTCTCCCTCAAATCGCCCGACGCGCCGATTAGCTGCCAATGGCCTTTTTTTGCCTCCGTGCAGCACTGAGGTGACAGAGATTAGGGGCATTTTCTTTGCGAGGAGTCTATTATCGGACAGAAAACGCCCAAGTCGCTTTCTTGATTTTTATCAGTGATAGGCGGAAAATTTAATATACCCTGACGCAGACCCGCATGAAGGGCGAGAGCACTGCCCGCACGAGGGCGAAGGAAGAGGCATGCCGTTGGGGGGAAAAATCGGCAGGAAGAGCGAGGACAAAGGTCAAAACTTGAAAGTCCAAGGCAAAAAGGTCAAACGTGACTAGATGTGTGACGTTTGTCGGTCACACCTCTTAGACTCCTACCACCATGACTTTTCCATAAGGACTGACGACGTTCTGAGCTCTGCAGCCAGACGCAATATTTCACTCCTACATATGAAGCAAGCAGCCCGGACTTTGAAAGGGTCGCTTTAGCGGACGTCACCACAGACTCACCACAACCTTTGCTTGAAATCTGAAAATTCCGCTCCTGTAGAGGGGCTGAGGGACTGATTCTTGGTATACCTATCCTCCTTCTCTTCCTAAATTCAGGTCCCGAGACTTGTCGCCATTTCCTTGACGTTTTACTTGAATATTCGGCCCAAGTTTGTTCGTGTTTGATAGCGGTTGCTTCATGCAACCTCCGCCAAACGCCCAGCGTCGCGGTCTCCAGAGGGCGAACGGCGGTCAAAGCGCCAGATCACGTCCTCCGCCGCCCGAAGAGGGCGAAGTCGACGATGAACCCCGACCCCCGACCCCCACCACCTCCCTGCCATCTAACAAATCGGGCAGCACACTAGTCCTCAAGACGAAATCCCCTTTCCTTTCAAAAAAAAGGACGCCGCACCGGCACCCGTTGCTCACAATGTCTTCGAAGCCAAGGAATCGACCGTTCCAGCGGTATACGACCGGCCAAAAGACGGCGACCGCCGGCGGGAGCCTGATTTGAAGCGGAAGGCGCCACGACCCGGTGACCACTGGGAGGCAAGTTCTGCCTCGAATAGACACCACTCACCGTCTTGGAACCCCCGGGACAGGCGCTCGCCGTCTCCGCAGCACCGTTCTCGCTCTCCTCATTCAGCGTACTCCGAAAAACAGCACCGCATGGCGCCCTCACGCTCCCCAGAGGCTTTGCGATATCCTTCCCCTCTCCGGTGGCCGCGCGACGAGAACGAGGCATATCATGACCGTGACCGCCGAAGTTATCGCCCTAGAGACACGCGCGGAGATTCGCGTGGGTGGACTCGGCGGGATGACCACTATGAGCCGCCGCAATACGGTCGGCACCAGTATAGGTCGCCGCCACGCGACTACCCGCCCCAGCATTACAGACCTATGTCTCCGGGACGCGACACTTATAGACCTGTCTCCCCACGACCGTCGACTCGCACTGCCTCGCCTCCTCCTCGCCCCCTCTTTCTCCACCCCGGACGCGGGCACATACTCCTCCGCCTCCGCCCCCACCAACCTCGTCGCCGCCGCCCCCACCACCCCCCGACACCCGACTAATTCCTCGAGACGCGCCGCTCCCACCGCCCCCGCCATCTCTCCCGCCACGGCCATCTCTCCCGCCACGGCCGCCCGCGCCGCTCGATATCCATTCGCCTGTGGCGATGGTCCGCCCGCAGCCGCCGCCACCCCCGCCGGAGGTGCGCAAAGAGATGGTCCGCGCCATGCGCAAGCCCCCTGGACCGCGTCGGTCGCAGATCGAGGAGGAGAAGGCGTACGGGCGTGTGTTCAAGGGGTGCGGGAGCCAGGGAGAATACCAGGTGACGACGAAGCTCGGCGAAGGCACCTTCGGGTGCGACCCCCACTTTTCTCCGATGCGCATATACTCATAAATATAAATTATAGCGAGGTGCACAAGGCGCTGCACACGGCGACGGGGCGACAGGTCGCACTGAAGCGCATTCTGATGCACAACGAGAAGGAGGGCATGCCCGTGACGGCGCTGCGCGAGATCAAGATCCTCAAGGCGCTCAACCACCCGTGCATCGTCAACATCCTCGACATGTTCGTCGTGCGCAGCACCGGTACGGACCCGCTGTCGGTGTACATGGTCTTTCCCTACATGGACCACGATCTCGCGGGACTGCTCGAGAACGAGCGCGTGAAGCTGCAGCCGAGCCATATCAAGCTGTACATGAAGCAGCTGCTCGAGGGCACGGAGTACATGCACCGCGTGCGTCCCTTTCTTTTAGTCTTTTTTCAAGGTCTTGACGCCGCGCAGAACCACATCCTGCACCGCGACATGAAGGCTGCGAACCTGCTCATCAACAATGTGGGCACGCTGCTCATCGCGGACTTTGGCCTCGCGCGCGCGTTCGATGCGGGCGAACGCGCCGGTGGGCGCGAGCGCAAGTACACAAACTGCGTGGTGACGCGGTGGTACCGGCCGCCGGAGCTGCTGCTCGGCGCGCGGCAGTACGGCGGAGAGGTGGACCTGTGGGGCGTCGGGTGCGTGCTGGGCGAGATGTTCATGCGGCGGCCGATCCTGCCGGGGACGTCGGACCTCGACCAGCTCGAGAAGATATGGGCGCTGTGCGGGACACCGAACCAGCACAGCTGGCCGAACTTTGACTCGCTGCCTGGCTGCGAGGGCGTGAAGCGCTTCAACCCGTACACTCGCAAACTCAAGTCGAGCTACGAGCAGTGCGTTATGCATCCCCCCACTTTTGAGATACTAATACTGATACGAACGGGAATAGTATTGGGAAGGAGACGTGCGACCTGATGGATCGGCTGCTGACGTGCAACCCGCGCGAGCGCATCACCGCGGCGCAGGCGCTGGACCACGACTACTTCTGGACGGACCCGCTACCCGCCGACCCCAAGACGTCGGTCTTTTCTCTTTTTCTTTTCCCGTGCTGACTAAACCCATAGCCTCCCGATCTACGAAGCCTCGCACGAGTTCGACAAGCGTGGGCACCGCCAGCAGCAGCACCACCAACAGCAACAGCAACAGCAGCAACAACAACACCAGCAGCAGCAGCAGCAGCACGCAGGGCCGCCGCCGGGGATGGACCCCGGAAGGCAGTACCGCCCCCCGCCACCTGGGGCCGTCCCGCCGCAGCAGCAGTACCCTCCGAGTGGGAACCCGAACGCGGGCACGAACCCGAACAACTGGCGGCCGCGGCAGGGTGCGCGCCCGGGGACGCTCGCGCAGAACTGGGGGCCTCCAGGGCCACCGGGGCCGCCTGGGCGGCGGGATGGCGGCGGATTCGATCCCAGACGAGACGGCGGCGGCGGGTTCGAGCCACGGAGAGACAGCGGGTTCGACCCTGCCCGCAACGTCCCGTACGAGCCGCGGCGGGACGGGCCGTACGACGCGCCGCGGAACGGTCCTTACGAGGCGCCGAGAAGGGACGGCGGGCGGGACGTACCGTATGACCCTGCGAGGAACCCTGCGTGGGAGCCGCCGCGGGGTGGGCCATACGATGCCAGGGGTGGTCCCTACGACGGCCCGCCGCCGAGAGGTGGGCCCTACGATGGGCCACCGCGCGGAGGTTCGTTCGATGCGCCGCCAAGGGGCGGTCCGTACGATGGCCCACCGCGCGGAGGCCCGCCGCCGAGGGGTGGGCCCTACGACGCGCCCCCGCGTGGAGGTCCGTACGACGCCCCGCCACCGCCGCCGCGGACCGGGCCTGGACCAGGAGGCGCGCGCCCCGCGGGGCTGCCGCCGCGCCCGCTCGCGCCGCAGGGGCAGCTTGCGCCCCCGCCGAGGCCGCCGCGCGGGGGTGGGGGCGGTGGGGCGGGGAGGCGCTGAATTACGGGTGATGGGCGGGGGAGTCGGAGGCGCTCGATTTACAGGAGTCGTGAAGCGGTGTAGTAGGAGTCGGAGTCGGAGGTGGGGTACAAGTACGATAGAGCACACACACCGCGCACGCATTCACCTAGATGCAAGATGCATATGGTACATAGTATTAGGTGGGCTATAGTTAGGTACTGTAGATAGTGTACAAGTTGTCGTATCTTAATTGTCACATACTTATGCACGGGTTCGGGCACTGGTAATCTACCGCGCTTGGTGTGCGGCGTTTTGTCGCGGCGTCTTCCAAGAGCAAACGACAGAAGCTCATTCGGGTAAATACCAATATTCATAACCACGGACCACGGACCACTATGGTCTATCGCATGCGATGGGGGCGTCAAGACCTTGTGTTGTACCCTAAGTAATAGTAATCATATCACGTCCGTTTTTGTGAGTCCGAGACAAGATCCGTATTCCCCAAGTGAACATCTGCTTCACCCGACTCTTTGTGGGAGCCGGCCCCGGAGTCATCGCCACCGGCTCCGTGTCCGCACGCTTGCCAATGAGCAGCATCAGCATCGCGATCTGTTTAACACGGTCAGCTATTAGGGGAAGTCAGAGTGGACGATTCCATGTCGATTTTGAATCGATTCTGAATTCGATTCTGATCCGATTCCAAGTCGAGAATCGATCCAGAATCGACGTGCTCAGAATCGAAAAAAATCGGAGTCTCCGGAGGAGGAACTCACGCAGAATCGACAGTTTTGAATCATTTATCACATCTGATTTTTGATGAAGGAAGAATCGACGCGTGAATCGATGCAGAATCGAAGGCGGAATCGGGGCGGTCAAAGTTGGATTCGATTCTGGTCCGATTCTGAGCTCAGAATCAGACCAGAATCGAAGTCAGAATCGACCCGGAATCGACCCAGAATCGGCCACTCTGACTTCCCCTATTAGTAGAGAGTGTAGTCAAAAAAACAAACGAAAATGCCGTCCGAAACAAGCACGAAGTCCTCATGGAGTTCATTAAATTCCTGTGCTGGCGTCTGCACATTCGCGTACGTCAGGCCCGCCTGTAACGCTTCAACGAGCGCTTGAAGGCAACGGGCTGCGTGACTGGAACGACAGTGTCAAAAGATAGCCCCTGCATAATATCATAATACCTACGGATTGAGGGCTCTCACGAGCAGAGTGTCAATGGGGTTCCGGTCGAGGGTGGCTTCCAGTTCTGTAATAATGGCCACACGGATCCTCAGCGCCGTCTCGAGCGTCTGTGGGATGTGATGAGTGCAACGCATTGCCCTATAACGAGTACTACGACTCGGACCGACTCGCCTTGAGATCGGTGAAATGTTTAAACACTCACCCGCGACCTTCGCTTCCAGAAACAGCGGCTTGAGGTGCGAGCCCACGTCCATGACATCCTGGACGAGTCGCGACTGTCGAAGGGGAACCTGGTTCAACCTGGCCGCCGACGAGCCCGACCAAACCTTCTCCGTAGCTCCTGGCGAGCTCTACAGTCTCGTTCTGCTCATTTACAGTGAGCAAGCTCTTCAACTTGAAGAGCGATGCGCATACATTGACAACGTTTTGGTATGTTTCGGCGACCGCGTCTGCCAACTGGGGTAAAGCACGGGATCGCGTTCAAAGTCCGCTTGATCATCACGATGGTTGCCTAATCCGGTTCTTCCTTCCATGTTACCCCCTGAGCTGGTCGAGCTCATTGTATACCACGCTTGGGGCTGTCTTTCAAGCAGTAGTCATCGACATGCACATTCAATGGCCAACTGGATGCTCGTCAGTCGTGACTGGCTCAAAATCGCTCTCTCTGTCGTCTTCCGCGACCTGTGGATCACCTCCTACGCCCACATTGAATATATTATCCACATCGCCACACCCTCTAATACCTCCTTCATTTGTGAACTCGCTGGAATCACGGACGTCCGTCGGCACCTCGTCCAAACCTGCCGTTCCCTCACCATCTCTGTGTACCACAGCTACGAGGGGGAGTACGCCGACCAATGCACCGATCTCCTCGAGTACGCCACCATCGACTCTCACCGTGACTGCCTCCTCCCCGGTTTTTTGCGGTACATAAACCCTGTATACGCCATCCCGTGCCGTAGCATCGCCACCATCATCCGCGACTTCACACCGCGTATCACCGTTCTTCACTTTGTCCTCATCGACTGCGTCGCGACCTACCGCAACTGGGACACGTCCCCGGGACTAGTACCGTTTATGAGGACCATGCACTTCCCGCTCTCCCTCATCGAGCTGCACGTCACCTTCGCCTACACTTCTCCGCCGCCCACGCTCTTGCTGGACGCAATACGAGGCACCTTCTATCCCCCGCCGTGGCCCCATGAGGAGATGCCGAAGCGTTGCCGGTTTGACGGGGTGCGGAGGCTCGTCGTGCGGGACGCGAATGCGGATTTCGTCGCGTTCTTAACGACGACGTGTCCGCGGCTGGAGAGGGTCGAGTCGACGGCGGAATTCTGCGCGGAGGATGTGCCGCAGGGTGTATCCGAGGATGTGAAGGCCAAGCTCGTGTTCGTGCGACTCCCGCGTACCACATCGTGGCCGGGCCTGACTGGCAGTGACACGGGACCGATTCCCGAGCATCTGCCCCGAACGCTCGATGAATGGCACGAATCAGGCCTGACGATGCCTGCCATGCGACCGGATCCGCCCCCCACGAAGCCGTTCATTCCCGCCCGAAACAAGAGAAATTCCATCTGGCGCCTTGTGAAGCGCGTGTTCCGGGAACGCAAGCGACCGCCTTGCTAACTTTCTTTCACCTTCCGTTCCTTAACCTCATATACAACCCATTTTACGACCATTCATGACCTGACCCCTCCACATATCTACTCGCCATTCATCTCCTCTTCATTCACATACCACGTCTTATTTTATTTACTAACTGGCTGGAATGTAATACTGATCTATATAATAACGTTGATGTCCGTCTTCCTCGACTCTGCGCTCTGGACCATTCCTCTCGCTCTCGTTGTACTTCTCCGCGTTGCGACGGATTTTTTCTCATATCCATGCAGATTATGGTAAAGTGCGATTTAACCCCTTTGTTCACGTTCAAGCCAACGCAGCTCGCTCTGCACGATCAGACAACATTTTAAAATCCAAACGCGAAACCACTGACCAAAGGGATTGTCACAAAAATCACTTCTGCGTGTCCTCCACGATGTCTGCCGCCATGCATGCGTCGTCAATATGTATACTGTTACAGGTGTATGTATGTCCAAGAAGTCTGTCTATGCATATGTTCTGTCAATGCGGTATGTATGTATGCATGCGTGCAAGTTTTTTTTAAAAAAGAATGCCAAGAAGCCAAAAAGTCAAAATGATAAACTTAAGCATAAAAAATTTTAAACGCCAAAAAGCCAAACGCCACACCGAACTTGGCCAAATGAGCTCATGATCACTCGGCGCCAGAAGGAGAAAATCTACACGACGCGCAAAACCACGCCCAAACACCCCACCCACACCGCCCCGCAGCGAGGCGCGCGGCGTACCAATCGCACTCCTCCTCCTCGTCCTCCTCCGCCTGTGCCTGCACGGGGCGCGGCTTCGGCGGCGGCGCGCGCGGACAGCGGCGACTGCGACTGCTGCTGTGGCGTCTTCGTCGTTCGCAGCTGTCCGGCCCCTTGCCCTTGTTGCGCGAGCCCCGCCTGCTGCGCAAGCGTCAGCCCCGCCGCCGCGTCGCGCTGCTGCTGCGCGCGCGTGGGGAGCTTCAGCGCCGCGCCGTTCCCCATTGTGTTCCCGTTCCCGTTGGCGCAGGCGCTGTACGGGGGCATCGGCTTGAGACTTAGGCTCCGCCCGAGCTTCGATGCACCCCCCTTCGCGTTCTTCGCCGGCTTCGGCTTCGGCACAGACGTCGGCGTGAGCATCGGCATCATCGCCCCCCCGTCTGCGCCCGCGTCGAACTCGTACGGGTCGTCGTCGAGCATGGAGGGCGACATCGGCACCGGAGTAGAGGAGGAGGAAGCAGGGGTGGAGGACAACGAAGGGGTATTTAAAGCGGAGGGAGTAGATAGGGACGAAGATGGAGGAGAGGTGGAAGAGGAGGAAAGGGGCGGTCCCGACCTGCAGCGCGTGCGCAATGTCGGAGAAGAGGAGCGGCGCGCGCTTCGTGTTCGCGAACCTGGGGGGAAAAATGAGTATTATAATCAGGATCAGGATCTGAGCAGGGAAAGTAGACGAGGAGACGGGGAGGGAGGAAAGGGAGGAAGAGAAGGAAGAAGGAAGAGGCGGGAAGGAGGGAATGATCCATAATTCAAGCCGAACGAATAATCCACGCCGAACGAGGTGGGGGTTGGGCGGGAGCGAAAGGAAAGCGAAATCTCGGTGGAAGGGACGGGCACGAAATCACCAGGACGACTGAAAAAAAGACGAGCACGTACCCAGGCGCCCTCCGATGCAGTTCCTCCAGGTTTTGCACTGGTCTCCTGACTTCACGGGCGTTGGCCTGCCAGTCAATGCACTGGTTAGAATAAGAAAGGCAAGAAAGGCCAAGCGCGATTACTCGCCGTGAGGACCGCAGCATACCGTGTCATCTTGTCGACGAACGCCAGATGACCTGCGCAATCGCGCTGACGATGGCAGCGCTATTCTGTGAATTCGCGCACCCGCCGGTGAGTGCATCAAACTCAAACTCGACACTGCACGTACAAATTGAGCTCCCATCGGCTTCTCGTGGAGGATTTTCTCGGCGAGCTCCCTCGCTACAGCGGCGCATTCGGGCGGGGGGTGCAAGGCGCTGTACGGATCTTCAGGTGAGTGGTTCTAGTTAGGCGAGATAAGCTCCCTGCACGATATACGACCCGGTAGAACGATGCCTGAGCCCTGCTATTGCTCATGGTGGCGAGGAGAAAGGAGTAAAGCACGGGATCGCGTTCAAAGTCCGCTTGATCATCACGATGGTTGCCTAATCCGGTTAGCGTCGTCCATGTTCCAACTTCCCCCCTGAGCTGGTCGAGCTTATTGTATACCACGCTTGGGGCTGTCTTTCAAGCAGTAGTCATCGACATGCACATTCGATGGCCAACTGGATGCTCGTCAGTCGTGACTGGCTCAAAATCGCTCTCTCTGTCGTCTTCCGTGACCTGTGGATCACCTCGTACGCCCACATTGAATATATTATCCACATCGCCACGCCCTCCAATACTTCCTTCATTTGTGAGCTCGCTGGAATCACGGACGTCCATCAGCACCTCGTCCAAACCTGCCGTTCCCTCATCATCTCTGTGTACCACAGCTACGAGGGGGAGTACGCCGACCAATGCACCGATCTCCTCGAGTACGCCACCACCGACTCTCACCGTGACCTCCTCCTCCCTGGTTTTTTGCGTTACGAAAACCCTGTATACGCCATCCCGTGCCGTAGCATCGCCACCGTTATCCGCGACCTCACACCGCGTATCACCGTTCTTCACTTTGTCCTCATCGACTGCGTTGCGACCTATCGCAACTGGGACACATCCCCGGGATGGGTCCCATTTATGAGGACCATGTACTTCCCGCTCTCCCTCACCGAGCTGCACGTCACCTTCGCCTACACTTCTCCGCCGCCCGCGCTCTTGCTGGACGCACCACGAGGCACCTTCTATCCCCCGCCGCGGCCCCATGTGGAGATGCTGGAGCGGTGCCGGTTTGACGGGGTGCGGAGGCTCGTTGTGCGGGACGCGAATGCGGATTTCGTCGCGTTCTTAACGACGACGTGTCCGCGGCTGGAGAGGATCGAGTCGACGGCGGAATTCTGCGCGGAGGATGTGCCACGGGGTGTATCCGAGGATGTGAAGGCCAAGCTCGTGTTCGTGCGCCTCCCGCGTACCGCAGCGTGGCCGGGCCTGACTGGCAGTGACACGGGACCGATTCCCGAGCATCTGCCCCGAACGCTCGATGAATGGCACGAATCAGGCCTGACGATGCCTGCCATGCGCCCGGATCCTCCCCCCACGAAGCCGTCCATCCCCGCCCGACACAAGAGAAATTCCATCTGGCGCCTTGTGAAGCGCGTGTTCCGGGAACGCAAGCGACCGCCTTGCTAACTTCCGTTCCTTAACCTCATATACCCATTTTACGACCATTCATGACCCGAATATCTACTCGCCATTCATCTACTCTTCATTCACATACCACGTCTTATTTTATTTAACTAACTGGAATGTAATACTGACCTACATAATGACGTTGAAATCCATCTTCCTCGACTCGACTCGCACAACTGTGCTCTGGACCATTCCTCTCGCTCTCGCTGTAAGTACTTCTCCGCGTTGCGACGGATAGGTTTCATTTCTTTCTCATTCATGCAGATTGTGATTTAACCCCCTTTGTTCACGTTCAAGCCAACGCAGCTCGCTCTGCACGATCAAACAACAACATTGTTAAATCCAAACGCGAATCCACATACCACAAAAATCAGGCCTGTTGTTCTCTTGAATCGGACGTTATACTCGAAACGTTCTTAGATTCCCGGTCGTACAATTGTTCACGACCGAGTGTTTATCACGAATCAACGTTTGTTGCGAGTTTATTTCCCAAACTCCACAATGTCATGTCGGCCGCCATAAGCATGCACGCGTCGTCAATACTTATGTATACTGTTACAGGTGTGTATGTATGTCCAAGAAGTCTCTATGCATATGTTCGGTCAATGCGGTGTGTATGTATGTATGTATGCGTGCAAGTTTTTTCTTTAAAAAAAAGAATGCAAAAAAGCCAAAAAGCCAAAAAATGATAAACTTAAGCATAAAAAAGCTTAAACGCCACACGCCACTCGCTCGGTGCCAGAAGGAGAAAACCACGTACGCCCAAACGCCCCACCCACGCCGACCCGCAGCGGCGCGCGGCCTACCAATTCCACTCCTCCTCCTCGTCGTCCTCCGCCTCCTGCGCCTGCGCGGGGCGCGGCTTCGGCGGCGCGCGCGCGGACAGCGGCGACTGCGGCGCGGGCGGCGTCTTCGTCGCCCGCTGCTGCCCGACCCCGTGCCCTACCCCTTGCTGCGCGACCGTCAGCCCCGCCGCCGCGCCGCGCTGTTGTTGCAGCCGCGTCGGGAGCTTCAGCGCGCCCGCGCCGGCGCCGGCGCTGTACGGCGGCGTCGGCTTGAGACTCAGGCTCCGCCCGTGCTTCGGCGCCCCGCTCCCATTCTTCGCCGGGGCGGGCGCAGACGTCGGCGTGAGCACGGGCATCATCCCCCCTCCCCCCTCCTCACCCGCGCCGTCGAACTCGTAGGGATCGTCGTCGAGCAGCGACGGCGCCGGCGAGGGCGAGAGCGACGGCGGGACCGGGGTGGACGCCGACGAGGGAGTAGACAGGGACGGAGACGAAGGGGTATTTGAAGCGGAGGGCGTAGAGAGGGACGGCGAGGACGGGGCGGGCCCGACCTGCAGCGCGTGCGCGATGTCGGAGAAGAGGAGCGACGCGCGCTTCGTGTTCTTCGCGAACCTGGGGGGGCGAACGGACGAGTGTCAGCATCAGAGCAGGGAGACGAGGAGGGAGGGAGGAAGAGGGAGGAAGAGGAAGGAGGGAATGGTTCATGATCCCAAGTCGAACGAACGAATACTCCAAGCCGACGCGCCCTGGGGGTGGCACCGGTGTTGGGCGGAAAGCGACGCGAAGTCTCGGTGGAAAGCAACTCGAAATCTCGGCGGAAGGGATGGAGGCGTGAGATCAAGGGGAAAAAAAAACCTCCCCCCCCCAAAAAAAAACAAGACGAAAGCACGTACCCCGGCGCCCTCTGCAGCTCCTCCCACTTCCGTCCCACGGTCCCGACCCACGCGGACACGGGCGCGCCCGCCATGCTCTCCACGAGCGCCAGCCCCGGGATCGCGCTCCCGTTCGTTGGCGTCTGCTTCTCGCCCCTCTCTGCGGTCGTCGGCGTGGGTGTGGGTGTAGGTGTGAGTGAAGAGGAAGAGGGCGCGAGCGGGAGCGTCTGCGCGCGCGGCGCGCCCGGCCGCTTCCGCCCGTTCCCGTTCCCATTCCCCCTCGCCCGCGCAGAAGCAGAGGCGAAGAAAAAGTCCGCCTCGGCCTCGGCGCTCGAGTCGCCTGCGCCCCTTTCCCTTTCCCTTTCCCTTTCCTCCCTCGCCACCTCCGTTTCCTGCCTGTCTGCCGGTGCACCCAGCTCCGGGGCACCGGGCTCCGCCTCGCCCTCGTCGTCCCACGGCTCCTCCGCCCACGCCGCGTCCGCGTCCTCCGCGTCCTCGCCGGCTCCGGTACGCGAAACGGAGCGGGTGGAAGGAGAACGGGCAGAAGGCGAGGTGCGTGACCGCGCGCGGCGCGCGGCGAACGCGGGGTTGGGGGACATGGTAGGCGTGGCGCCGTGGTCGTGCACCATCAGGACCTGCCCCTCCTCCCATCCTTCTTACTGGCGCCAAGCTGGGGCGAGCCAAAGGCAGAGGCGGGGGCGGACGAGTCCACAGACGAGGCGGAGGACTGCGAGAGGCGCGCGCTGCTGGTCGCCATGCTCGAGCTGGAGGGCGCGGACGAGTGGCCATGGGACGCCGGGCGCGATTTCGAGGTCGCGGCAGAGGCAGAGCTGGTGAAGGAGTTGGAGAGCGAGGCGAAGGACGCGGCGGGCGAGGCGGGGAGGTACGGCACGGGCGAGGAGAACCCCGCGATGAAGCGCCCGACCTCGCGGATGCCGTCGAGGACCGCGCCGCCGTTCGCGCTCGTCGGGGCGCCGTCGGCGCTCAGGCTCGTGTTGCCCGAGGAGGAGGAGAAGGAGAGGGACGCGGAGGGGGAGAAGGGGGAGGAGTGGGAGTTGGAAGAGGAAGAGGTGGAGGAGGAGGCGGAGGAGAAGCCGCGCGAGACGATGCGTTCCCATTTGCGCTTTACTGGGGGTGTGTAAGAATTTGTTATAAGAGGAGGGGAGGGGCGCGCACACTGTAGGAGCTCGGCTTCATGCACCGCAAGCTGGGAGCGCAGCTCGAGGCACTTGGACTCCTTCTGCGCGATAAAGTGCAGCAGGTCCGCGTGTCTACAGCCCAATGTAAGATAAAATAAAATAAGTTGAGAGGGGCCCACGCACTTCTCCGCGAGGGTGGCGGGCTCGCGGTCGCGCGGGGGGAGGGCGCCGCCGACCGAGTTGCTGCGGGCGAGGCCGGCGGCGCCGCGGTGGCCCGGGCGGGCGGGGTTGGCGGTGCTGGCGGGGTTGTAGGTGATGGATGAGGGGCGGCGGGTGGTCGGGGTCGCGGGCTCAGCGGGCTCGGCGAGTATGGGTACACGGACGGCGGGGGGTCCCGTGCGCCGTTGACGAGCTGCAGCGGGCGCGGGCCAGCCGGCAGCGAATGGCGCTTGGTCGATGTAGACATGAAGAAAGAAACAGAACGATCACACAACACAAATTATTATTATTATTGCGCGAATCTCTATGCTGCTCCTAGTGCTTTGCGCTCGCGCCCGCCTCCTTCTCCGCGTCCGCGATGAACTTTCGGATGCTGTTCATCCTGGTCAGTTCAGCCTTCATTTTCTAACAAATTTCAGCAGAGGGATACGCACAATTCTTCTTCCTCGCTGCGGGACAGTCAGTCAGCGTTCTACTGAATAACCACTACACGCACCTCGAGCCCGCGTTGATAGGCACCGCCTTCTTCGCCTCGTCCACCGTCTTGGGCGCCGCGGACTTGCCCGAGCGCGAGTACACCGCAAAGCCAGCGATGCTCCCCAGCACCGTCATCGACAGGTATTGTTTCGGGATCGCCCGGCCGAAGATCGTGCTGCCCGCCGTTAGCGCATCCACACGCAGCGCACACCGACGCGGGGACGTACTAGGTCATGGTAGTCGAGTTGAGCGGGGGTGCGGGTTTATGCGCGGTTTCGATTCGGGCAGGCCTATATCGGTTGCGGGTTGCGATCCTAACACGCGCATACACCCGTGCTTTTTTTCAACTCGACGACGACGCCGGTTTATTCGTTGGAAACGGGGAGGGCGGATTGCAAAGTGCGCGGGTCATGGGGCTTTTGGCTCTTGCCCTCCTCTCCAACTGGTATACTAGGAGCTACTCAAATTCAACGCCCAGGCTTGACTCGGACCTATTTACTGGGACTCTCCGAGCCGCCCCCTTCTCTCCCTCTCCCTACTCCCTCCTCTCTCCCTTCTCTCCCGTCTACCCCTCCGCCCCCATCCACCAGCCGCCCACGTCAAATTCAAACGGATCCACACACGGTCGCACGGGAGCAGATCCCGCCCTTCCTCCCTCCCTCGTTACCTCCAGGAATTTCACCTCCCGCAGTCCCTTGCTCCTTCCTGGGCGTCTACCCATTGCGCGGATCTATCGCCACTCAGTACTCATGCCCGGCCTGCGATGATCATACTGCTCGTCTTGGTGTCGAATTCACGTCCCAATCAAATAACTCATTGCGCCCCGGTTTAAATCAAATAACTTTCAGTCTGAGGCTTGGTCCCCCGATTTGAAGAGTTCTGCTCTCAAATCAAACTGTACGTGGCCCGCACTTTCGATTTCCGTGGCCCGCACCTTCTTTCAACTTGCCTTACGTGGTCCGCACGGAGCACGGCACGCCCAACCGGAAAAAAAAAATCCCGGCGCGGACTGTCACTTTTCCCGAAATCCAAAAATCCGAAATCCGAAATCTAAAATACGGATTACATATCCGAAGTTCCTAGCGGCGAAGTGCATACCCATATCCGAAATCCCTGGCGCGCGCTCAGGCTCAGGCTCCGTACATGTACACCCGCCCGCACTCGGTTTCGCGCCCCGGTTTCGCGCCGTGCGCCCCAGCTCCCGTCTTTCCTTCCCACGCCGTGCACCCCCGCTCCAGTTTGGTTTGGTGCGTGTAGTTTGGCGTCCGGTCTCCAGCCAGCGGACTCAATTCGCGGGCGAGCGAATCAACCGATTCGCGGTCGAGTGAATCAACCAATTCGCGGTCGTCGCGTGAATCAACCGATTCGCGCTCGAGTGTCTGTCGCTTTTCGAGGGATGTATGTACGCCAAGGCTGCCAAGCCCCAAGTCTCGCAAAATGGTATCATCTCATCGTGACCTGATGACTGGATGAGGACTGAGGACTGAGGACTGGGGGAAGACGCACTTCGAGCACTGCGCCGGTCGGGCGGGGACGTCCTCACGGCAGGGGCGGGGACGTAGCGGGGTCGACTCGGGCCGAGGGCCCTGGGCGACAGATGCAGGTTAGAAGGACAAGAGGGGAAAAAGGGAACAGAGGGCGCGGGCGAGGCCGACGCCGATTTCGTGCATTGGTGGGAAGTGAGAAGTACGCTAGTGGGAGTGGAGCCGGGAGGAGTTGGGAGGAGCTGGAGGGGCCGCGGCGGCGCTTTTACATATCGGGCGTGGTGTCGGTCGGGTAATGTAAGGTATATATACACGTGTACTTGAGTCTGTCTGCATCGACGTGATAGTTCTAGAGCCGTTAGCTGGAAACTTCGCCAGTGGAGTGGCCTGCATTTTGGTTGCCGTAGGAGGAGCGTGGCAACCTCGCTTTAATTTACAGTAATATCTCGGCGCACCGCACCGCGGCGTTTCTGGCGAAATGAAGAATTCCCCAGCCCACCCCGTCCCGTGCGGATATTCTGTCGCCCCAGGCTGTCGCGCCGAACCCTTTCCTGCGCCTGTGCATGCTGCCTGGGGCCCGAAATACTTCAGTTCACCCTTCCTTCCTTTCGACGATGGCATACCCAACTTTAAGTTTACTAGCTATCCAAGATCACATGTACTAGCTCTGTTCTTTGTTCTTTTTTTCCAGCTCGGGACTCGGAGCTAAAAGAAATATTTATGCGCTCGATTTTTCGAAGACAAAAAACGTCGACTTATCGACGCGAAGTTGACTGAAGGCGGAATGTGGTCTGGCGTTAAATCTTGGTATTTCGAAAAATTCGAACCATTGTCACGTGACTATGGTTGAATTTTCTCCCAACTCAGAGTCAAAGGTCGTGAGAATCAATTTCATTGGAGGCCACAAGCCCTGCGCGGCACATGTACATTTTCGAAGGGCTTCGAGTGATCTGACGGAAGCCCTGCCTGGGGACTCCGGCCTCTCACCAATTCAAATACATTTTTTCCTCGAGCCGTTTTTCGACGTCATGTCCTCTGGCATTCCGTGGGCCAGTTTCCAGTCGGCGGGACGCGCAAGAAGTCATTTGAGTAGAAATCAATCTACAAAATATCTCATCCCATACAAATTCTCCGCTCGCCCAAAATTAAATCCTCTCCCTCCCAATCCAAATCCAACATTGTCGCTCCGCTGAACATGAAACACCCGCCTCCGAGTCTTTCTCAATCTCCCTTCCTCGCTGATCACGACACGAATGATGCGCCCGCATTCCTCCTTCCGCCTACTCGCATTCCTGCCATTGCTCCTCAGCCGCAGCATTGAGACAGGCGCGATAATACGTACCTTGAGCGTGGAGAAGCAGACGCCGCTACAGCACTGCGCGGACGAGGTGCACAGGTGGGTGGAACGGATGCACGTCGTCGTCGCCGCGGGGGCGGGCGCGGTGGGCGTCGGCGCGGGGGAGGCGCCAACGAGCAAGAGGAGGGATGAGAGCGCGAGGGCAAGGGCGAAGCAGATTTTGTGCATTGGTGCTGGTGGTACGGTGCTGCTGGTGGGCATGTACAAGTTAGGTGGATGGGACGCGGCGGCGCTTTTATAGCACTGCGCAGAGCCCCTGCTGTCCGGTAAGGTAAGATACTAATCGAGTCTGAACATTCGGTACGGGGGCAGTGACAGTTACAGCACCTGGCTGACTTGACAGGCGGGAGAAGGGAGACTTTTATTCTGCTTCTAATAGGGCCGGAGGAGCCGTGCGCATTGCTTTTAGTCCTCGCTGGAAAACTCTATAATAGCTCAACGTCACATAATCGCTGGTCGCACCGTACGTACTCTCATCCACTGTAAATCCACCCACGGTGCGCTGGCGGAACGAATTTTCCAGCACAAGTTATCCAACCTGCCTCTCAGCCGATGCCCGCCGAACGCGGATCCATGGCATCTGCCAGTTCATCCGCTTTCACTGCTAGGTACAAGTACAGCATGCAAGGTACGAGCACTGTCAATGGTTCAAAGCTGTAGGGCCATTTAAATTTATCTTTCCAGTTGAGACTAAGACCTTCCTCGGTAGCATTGATGAGTAATGCAACATCCCTCCCTGGAAAAAAATTGCCATTGCTTTCGGTACGGTGGAGTAGTAGCCTCACTCCCATCTATTCACAAAACCCAACGTCCCATGAGTCCGTCCACTGGTAAATGAATTTCCCAACCTTCGGAAGACATGCCACGGCGGCCGAACACAGTCCCGCCTACCACCGCCGCCGCCAAACACGGATCCATCTGCCTCTGCGTCCATCCATCCATCCATATACCCGCGAACTTCCTTTGACGATGACATGTCTCTTCTTACTTGCGATCCAAGCTTGTCGGGCTGGAGCTAAAAATAATAATAGTACATCGGTCGTTGGCCCCGAGCATTGGATGCATGCTCGGGAGTCCCTGTAAGAGACCAGCGCGTTTACAGTAAGGGAGCGGCTGGCCGCGTGCCGTTCGAGTGATATTCCCTAGTTTGAAGTTTGCAAGTTCAATTTCCGCTTTAGGACATGTGGTTGATTTTGGCGTTGGGGCCGTTCGAGTGAGATGCTATTCGTAAAGGAAGTATTCTGCTCTTTTATTTGGTACCACAATAATTACCGAAGAAGATCGATGCAATAGCTACGTCCAAGGGCATGTCGGTTGAACCGTGGGAAAGCTCGTTCGGATAATCGCACATGGATTCTTGGACCCAATTGGCGGGAATTCGACCCGATTTTGAGCTGATGGTGAGCTTCAAAAGTCCTGATAGGACTCAACAATGGCGAGGAACAGCAGAGCGAGGAGTAAACTAATTTGCCTCTTTAATAGTATTTCTGTTTTGCAGGCCTTGCATGCATGCCTACCCAGCTAGTTCCCAGCGGGACTCCAGTTAGCCTCCCTGGACTGCCGCACTACCTCCCACGTTGAATCGTGGTGGCCTGGGCGTTGACGATGAAGTCATCCACTTGACTAGTCGCTGTACAGCCACCGGCAGCACTTCTTGCTGAAAACCCACTGTTTTCGGTGTACAGTAGTCGTCGCTCAGTATGCCCTTAAGCTTCTTCATGGATGCCTGGACCGACGGTGCATGCCGTCGAAATGGGTACCATGACGCTGTCGCGGGAGCAGGCGTCTTTTTCCCTCATTTCCCCGATAGCTGCCGGTCGGACCCGCTGCCTCGATTCCCCATCCAACGAACCAAAGTCGCTCCTGGTTGTTCTCTCGAACTCCGCTCACGCTGTTTCTCAGGAGCAGAGCTCACTGCGATAATCCTCGCACTCGATGCTGCGCGCTCCAAGCAACTCAGCATTGTGCCATTCCCCGCGCCGTACTTTGTCCTCACCGTGCACACCGACTCGAGATATGCTGTAGACTGCATGCACTGGATCAACACCTGGCTGGTCAACGGATGGAAGACTTCAGAAGGTGGGGCTCTGAGCTGATATGTCAGGTCATTTGCTTAGGTCACTTCAAGGCCAGGACGTTCAGAACAAGGACTTGATTCAAGGAGCCCATGAGCTGAGGCTCGACATCGAGCGTACTTTGAGGGGCGGACATGTCCAGTTTAAATGGGTTCCACGGACACAGAACCAGGAAGCGGACAGACTTGCGAATGCCGCTTGTGATCAAGCGGAAAGAGCAGTGCGTTCACCAGTCCTATTATTTCCCTGCACTTTCTTATTTCATCGGAAGCTCGACGCCTTGTACTATCAACGTCCCTCCGAGTCATATTATCGCACCTTTAGAGCATCCAAAATCTGTCTCAATGGGTTCGGTCGGAGGCTCATCGCTGTTGAATATACCTGCGTACTGTACCATTATGTGGAAAATATAGGTGTTAGGATGGCTGGAAGGATTTGCAAGATTTGCGCTTGACGTAAAACAGACTAAAGTGGCTGTGTTCACAATTAGCTTTGACCGCCTTTGTCTCAACGTTATCCTTCCTTCCTTCCTTCCTTCCTTCACCGAGCTAGACTCTACATGGTGTATCACCTTGAGGTTCGGACCGACGGCGCATGCCGCGGGAATGGCCAGCCAGGCTCAATCGGCGGGGCCGGTGTCTGGTTCAGCAGACCATATAACGGGTCGAAGGGCTGGCGCCGCCAACTCCCTCAGTATCCAACCCCTACGAATCAAAGTGGGCACCTCGCTTAGGTCAACGTATAATCATCCAACGGTTTCTACTCTAGGAGCGGAAACTCGCGGCAATCGTCCTCGCTCTCGAGTTGGCCAAAGAGAGGCGTGACGGGCTCGACACCGACCCATACTTCATTCTCACTATCCACACCGACTCGAAATACGCTATCGGATGCCTGCGTGACTGGCTCGATAAATGGATCAACAACGGCTGGCGCAACGTACGCGGTGGGTAGACGAGTTTGATTCAAATTCACGTTTACTAGAGCAGCGGTTTGACATCTCCCTATCCAGGGTTTGAGGTTATGAATCGCGACTTGATTGAAGAGGCGGCGGAGTTGATGAACGATATCAATGACGGAGGCAGAGTTGAGTTTGTATGGATCCCTCGGGAAGACAACCAGGAAGCGGACAGACTGGCGAATGAAGCATGCGATGAGCAATGCTGAATCCTGACTCAGATGACGTTTGGTGTCGTCAGGCTCTCTTCTTGGGATTTCAAGGCTTCCTCCGATTTATCTGTGTATTCTGTCCTTCTAGGCAACTTTAAGTGTAGTGTACCTATCAATGCAAAGCTCTCAAATCGTGGGCAACCACCAACTGCCGGGTATCCATTCTAAATTTTGCTCATAAGCCTCCGGTGTTCCACGTCTGAAGATATTCCGAGTCGATTCGGTGCACATAAGACTGCGTCCCCCGCTGCCAGTGGCGTGCTCCGGGTCTTCATGGACTCAGCTCTTCTGATGCACCCCGATGGATGTTTAGATTCCCTGATGATACATAGAGCCGCTTGTGATTTCGATCCTTGAGGACTTGGCTAGAGACTGAACGAGTTGACCGTGGCAGCTCGGGCTAGCATCCATAGCAAATCCACAGCGGATAAGTTGGGCCTCCATATTTTGCAGATATTGAGGGAAATGAAGAAGTATAACTCTGAATAAAGGTCTTCGAGCGGCTCAGGCAAATGAAAAACGGGTGGTTGGTTGAGAGCAAGAGGGGCAAGAGGTGGGCGCCGGAAGATCCCGAGATATCGACCAAGCTTCCGCGATCGGCCCGATGTCCCGTATTTCGCACTTTGTGGGCCCTCTAAGGCTCCAATACGAAAAGTGATAGAGATGACCTCCCCCATTTTCGCATACTCCCTACCTCCCTGTTCAATTTTCTCGCCAAACGAGCTAGAACTGAGCCTGCCGGAGGAAACTTCCTCTTTGGGAATGCATCCGCCGGCATCGCAATATCTCACGAAGAAGTCGCCCAGGACGAAATCCGACCACGGAAAGGGGGGAGATATCGGGTCTTGGCTATCACTCCATATTTTCTTTTGTATTTTTTGAAATGACCAGTTTCGAGTTCAGGTGTAAGAAGTGCAAAAACCCTCCCTGTGCAAGGACCAGTCATTATAAAAAAGTTTTTCCACCAGAGACAAGGTGTTCAGAACACTAAGAAACAAAAAAGAGCATGATATACTTTTTTCTTGGGACCGCCCGCCTCTTGAAGAGGGGATCAACCAACACAAACTGCACCCAGTGCCGTAACTTCTTACCAACTTCTTCGAGCACAAGTGACAGCGGCGACCGGTCTGCTCTCAGCTCTGTGCTCCTGTCGAACCAACGAGCTCCTGTAAATAGTTCAAGAACCGTATAAATAGCTCAAGAACTTGAAGAACCGCCCCGTGCCATTTTGCCGACAAGGCACCGGCGCGCCAACAAATGCACATCAATCAACTCCAGCCACATGCCCAGAGCCCTTCCCGTACGAACACCTCCGACGGCGCGTAGAGCGCGCCCCGATGCGGACG
>JARJLE010000619.1:0-24128 GCA_029289555.1 Mycena latifolia | reverse complement strand
GCTTGCAAAGTGGCACCCACAAAGGCTGGACTCGCAGAGTGAGGGGTGGACGTCAGAAATAGAGTTGCTGTCATGTTGTCACCTTGGCTCCCCACGCACAGACCTTGTGCCGGATTTCAGCCATCGCTGAGCCAAATCGAGGCGTCAATTTGGCGCCGATATTGGCGCCAACCCGTCACTCTGGCGCCGACTCACGCAGCAAAAGTGGCGCCCCCTCCGAGTGAAACTGGTGCCATGGTGACGCCCGTCCCACTGACTCTGGCGCCAAACTGGCACCTGGCGCCGGCCAAAGTACATTGGCGCCGTTGATGCCAAGGTATGGTAATTTTCGACGTTGAATTGACAATCTGGGCCTTTGAGCCTCGCAAATTTACTGTACAATACAATACGCGGTGTTCAAAGAGTATTGTCTATTAACATTGCGGGAATCTAAATGAGTGAAACCGAGGGCGCAGAAATTTGATTGCCGCCACAATGGCGCCAACTGGTGCCATGGCACCACCGGCGCCAGTTTCACTTTGCCCGATGCAAAGTGCAGAGATGAGTAAGTACATCAGCGTTCGTGTTCGTGTTGTACATACATCCAAGAAAGCCGTAAAGAAGTCGTCGGTGATAATGGTAGCATCAATAAGAAGTCTAGTCCCCACTGCAGCGCGCAGCGAAACAGTCCTCATCTTATACAATCCTGCGTCCCGCCGCGTATTCGCCGCACCTCGACGGCGAGTCCGAATACGCCCATCCCGCCCCCAGCGCCCAATCCCCGCCAAAGAAAACCCGGCCGATGAAGGCAGCATAGCAACTCGAGGAAACCCGCTCTACTCAACCCCGCGCTCAACTCAACCCGACCTAATGCACTCCGGCGGCAGCCGCATACCGCCCGAACAGCGCCTCGCCGACGCCGAGGCCGAGGACGAGCGCGATGATGAAGGAGGCTTGGAAAGTCCTGTACAGGTGCGTCTCGTTAGTGTCTGTACAAGCGGACGACCGAAGGAAGAAATAAGGGCGTGCTTGCTATCGAGCGCAAAGCGGATGCGCAATAAGAGGTGCCGCGGAAAGCGAGCGAGGGAGGCTGACCAGCGGGGAGCAGGGAGCGGAGAGGAAAGAGAGACGTGAGGACAGGGAAGACTGGCTCGGCAGTATATGCGTGGGGTCGAGCGAAAGGAGCGAGAGACATGCGCGGAAGAACAGCGCAAGGGAGGAGGCCGAAGCAAGCAGGAGGAGAGAGGAAGACGAGAAGAAGGATAGGAAGGAAAGAGAGCACGCACATAACAGCCAACATAAACGCGAACCCCAGCACCGCCTGCAGCGCGTGCATCGCCCCGCGCATCACATCGTGCGCGGGCACGAACGGCGGCGCCTGCAGCGTCATCCTCATCCCTCGCTTGCCCTTCCCAGCCGTATCCTCCCCCTTCGCATTCTTGCCTGCAGCCCGCCCGCCGCGCGCCAGTGCGCCTCCATCATCGCGCGCACGGCCGCAACCCATCTGTCGACGAGCGCGAGGATGAAGAGGCCGATACATGCGCCCGCGAGCGCGCCCTTGGACTGCGGGACCCAGCCGGTGAACCAGAGGGTGTCGCCGAGGGAGAAGTGGAGGGTGGTCATCATGGTGCCGGAGGCGAGCGTCATGCCGTCGTCCATCGACATGTCCATCCCGTTAGTTGCCGCAAAGACGGAGAGCGGGGAGATGGCGAGGAGGGCGAGCGCCAGCGAGGTGAGCGTGGTCAGAGCCATGGTCGACGGTGGTGAGAAGGACGAAGGCGGTGGTGCGAGGAGACGGCAGCAAATGAGCTCGTGATGGGGGATCAACAGACGTAAATACGGATGCCGAATTCGGCGTCGTCAAGGCGCCCACGTAAAATCCGAGTTGCCTGGAGCGCTGGCTTCACTTCAGCTTTAAATTTGACTCTGGCTGCACGGATGAAAGCAAGGAATTCAACGTACCTCCTCAAAAGCAGGACGAAGCAAATGTGGTCGCTGCTGGGTCGTGCGAGAAAGACCAGGAACTGGGAAATCATGCGGCGGCCGTGTCCGACCTTGCGCAGCACGTCCAATGAGAGCGATTCCCCGAGTCAGCGGGGGGCCGGGTGCACTGGCACACTGGTAGGTAGGTAGGTAGGTAGGTAGAATTACACGGCCGGTCCCGCTTAGGAACGCCGGGGCCCAGGAATTATCTAAGTGTACAGGCACTGAATGTACACTATGGTCCCTGGACTCCTCCATACACCCGTAGCCGAGCTCACGGACGCAATTTTTCAACTCGCCGCGGTAGAACTAAAGGAAATACAGAGAGCAATTAGTACCAAGTTGAATACCTCAGTTTAAGCGTTGCTTAGACGGTAGACGGGGAGAGCATAGAAAATTTGAAGAACGTCGTGTGCAAATTTAGCCAATAATGCAATCGTCGGACGACAGTAGATCACGGCTTTTAAGAACTCTGTCTCAGAGAGTGTTGCCATGAGGTTTTGCAGATAGGGGGAGTTGGAGAATAGTTGGTTGAGAAATGTGGAACGAAGTACAACTAGCTCGCCCGAGGACTTACAGGTGAATAGAGCATGTTCCGGGGTTTCAACTTCCCCTTACAGAGTCTGCAAAGTCTGTCCGACCTGGGCACGGGCTGATATGCGTGATCCACGTAGCGCAGGATTTCAACGGCAAGTTGGTGAGTTGAGAGTAATAGAGAGGCTGGAAACGCGCGCAGTGGCCGGAGATCCGGCGGGCATCGTGGACGACGGCTATTTTTAAATTTGGCGAGCGACGGCTATTTTTGGCGAGACGATGGCCGTATGGCGCGTGCGGGATACTGTAAGAGCAGGATAATATTACTGTAACCAGCGTGGTCCCGTTGCGTTGCGCGGGGATGCGGGTGGGGGCGCTCAGCTGGGGTCGGTATTTTTGGGACGGGATCGCGGGTCTCCGGTGGCGGTCTCGGAGGCGGGATGCGATGCGCGAGTGGACGTGCGTGCTGATACGTGTCCTGCGAGGATAAAATCGATGTCAGCAGTAGAGATGAAAATGGATGGTGGACTCACCTCGTAGACTACGGCCTTGTTCCGACCTGCGCGAAGAGTCCGCAGACTCACAAGTGCGGCGAGGCGCGGACTGTGCGCTGTCTGCGAAAAAAGGATGAGGACCAAGCGCCGAGCAGGCAGCACGACACCTACCTACGCGGAGCGCAATCAAAGACGATGGAATAAGGAGCAAGGCGGGGCTCCATTGTCGTGAGGGCTGTGCTCCCTGTCTCGATCCTCCATCGTCGTCCGCAGCGTGGTCCACCCAACTCAGCACTGCTTTAAAAGAACAGTAGATTATCAGGCTAGGAAGGATGAAGCGCTAAAATGACCAACGTTCTCGCGGACATTGTTTGCGCACCGCAGACGAGACATGAGGATTCCGCTCTCGGGGATGCCTGTAGATCTCTTAGCCCCCGCCTTCCGTGGTTCGCCGTGGGCAAGCGGGCCAGCAGCAAAAAACAGAGTATCAGGTCTAGCTGAGAGCACAAAAAACGCCGTCAGCACCAGCAGGGAGAAGAATGAAGCGCAGGAAGGGAGTACGAACCATGTACATACGCCGATCTGCACGCGCCGGATCTCAGCAGACGAAGACAGGCTGCAGCTTCGTGAGGACCGCGCGCTCGCTTTTTTCTGGCTCTATCTTCGCTTTTGACGGGCTCATGACGACATCCGGACGAGCGAGGGCGAGGCCGGCAGAAAACTGCTACGTAGAGAGGGAGATGGGGCCCTGAAACGGACCGGACCTTCGAGGCACGACTGCGCCCGCGCCGTGCCTGTCGATGTCGTCTAGAGGCCAGGGCCCGGTGTCGAGGCCACGACTATGAAAACCGCCGTCGTAAGGAACACCGCCACCCATGGACAATCGGAACCTTGTACCTCTTGACCAGGCGCGTATCGCCGACGCAGACCAGAGGAAGTGGACGGTTTGGTCGGCGGTTCATTGTTAACGGGGTCTCCCTGCCCCTGGTTTTTGCGTCCCAGTGCCCCGAGATCGGTCGCCATGGGCGGTGCGAGCGAGCAGCGAGAGATTATCGCCGACGCAGGCCAGACGAAGGACCATGGACGATGGGAGGCTCTAGCTTGGTCGGCGTTCGCCTGTCAACGGCTGGGTCTTCCTGCCCTGTGGTTTTGCGCCCTGAGACCAGTCGCCATGGGCGGTGCGACAGAGGGTAGCGAGCAGCGAGATTACGAGCGCAGCAACGACGTGGGATCGAACGAGCAGGAGCTGAGATACTGCCCAGGCCCGCGCGCCCGCGTACCGCCTGCACTGTACCCACCGCACACCTCGTCAGAGAGGCGGCATAAGGAACGCCCGCATATACAGAACAGCGGACGCAAGCCGCTGGCAAGCACTCACTGGCTCGCGCCCGAGAGAAATGGGGAATGGTGGGCACACGACGACGTGGACACGAGCGGAGATTCGGAAAGCCCAGACGGCGGCTCGAGCCTTTTGCGCTTAGTCATCCCTTCTTGCCGAGAGCCATTTACGCGGCCCGCCGATTGCTGGCAACCAGTATGGTCGCCGGCCGCACTTTGCCGGCTTCCGACAAGCATTTGGCGTCAGCTTGGCGCTGGATCGCGTCAGATCAAGTTGGTGAGGACCCTTCCCTTGGCCGCCGCAAGCCCTCATATTCAATCCTTCAGCCAAAGGAACAGTTCAACGAAATCCGGGCCGCCTGAGTACGTCGACAAAGACTATAAACCCTCGCGTCCAAGGGTCCAAAGATAAGAAAAAATGATATCACCTACAATTTTTTTTTGCTGGCCTGTTGGGCGGTCACCTACCAACCTACCGTGGGAACCTTCCTTTTTGGGAACGGGTATCTCCGGAAGGCGCCCCAAGTAAGCCTTCGAGCTCCTCATGCGTTAGGATTAGCTGATATTCCAGTCATTCAGCGTGAAATTACCTCCTCCTTGCCATTTGGAGCTCCACTACCGCCGTGAATTTCAGACTATAGTCCTGACCTTCCCAAATGAATTCTAGATGCGGTCAAATGTGGTCTGGAATTCGGGCCCTATAGTGACCTCAGTCTGATATCCCGAATGAAAAATTGCCGCACTTGCATATGTTTAGTCCCCACATTTGTCCCGAGCTATGACAAACATTGCTCTCAGGCGAATCTAACCCCTAGGATGTCATGTACATCTGGGGAAGTCTTAGCACATCGAAAGACTAGCCGCAGGCTTGAAGGACGACCAGGGCTTCAACTTGGGCCGAAATAAATTGCATACAATTTTTTTTTTCTGGCGGTCAGGGACCAACCTACCTACCCTACCCCATATGGGCAATGCTTATCTTTGGACCCTCTTGCGTGATCCTCGATCTGCCTTCTGCCAAAGCCCGATCTTCATCTGAAGCGAGCACTTTCTGCTGACGCCCGAGGAAGTTCCTCCCAGCCCATCCACGCTCCTGGATATTCCTCCGATGGCTCTGTGAACAATATTCTCTCCGGCGCGTCCCAGCAGTTCCTGCCGTCCTGTACCTCACGTCTCGAACACTGAGCCGCCGGTCTCTGCGCCGCTAGCAGGTTCCTCGCCTGTGGATTCAGATCGCTCTGAGCTCATCGTTCAGGACAGTTCCAACACTCAGTATTCAACTTACCGAGGATCCTCCCTATGTGAGTACGACCCGATGGCGCGCGGGCGCCTCTGCTATCTATTACTCTGTAGCATTCGTCCATGCGGAGGACCCGTTCGACTCGGGATCGGGTCATAGGGATATAGACCCTTCATTCCTTTTTTCTTCTCTCGTTCATGTTACAGTCCGTCGGTCCAATATGTTGACAGCTGCCGAGTATGCTCCATTTTCGCCGTGGGTCCACAGCAATACGTTAGTTCGAGGACCTACTTGGTGTCCCTGATCTCCAAGACGGCTTCGAACAAGCTCGTTTACAGCCTAACACGTCCTTGAATACGACCCGACAGCGTGGCGCACTTCTCTGCCATTACTTGCTCGAGAGACCTGAATATAGACAGATCACCCGTTCGACTCGGGGTCGGGTCGTGCCAGAGGGTTTGGGCTTGCTTCTTTTTTTTCCTTTTTATTGATATGGCTAATGCAATATTTCGAATCCAACTCTTCAACACCTCGTTCAGCCGTCCGGCGACTCCGAGAGTTCCCTCGCACCAATGCACCTGCACGTAGGTCTGGCAACACGCTCGCTTATCCAGCATGCCTGCCCATGACACTCGACCCGATGGGCGTGCAGTACGCTTCGCAATTAATCGTTCTCGCTGGGCCGTCGTTTGTGCAGATACCCCTTCGACTCGGGGCTGGGTCTTAGTTGGTAAAGATTGTTCCTTTTTTTTTTTGACTCTTCGCGCACTTCTCTCCCGGTCCTCAGAGGTTTGGCAGCATGCGGATTTTCCCCGCATATTTTACTTACTCACGCATAATTTATTACAGACTTATTACCTGGGGGATGCCGCTGGCTAGGATGCACATCATCCCATGCATCTCCGACGAGCTCACTACCGAGGTCTACCCTCCTCATGCATTCGACCCGATGGCGTGTGGCACGCGTCTATAATATGTATCTCATTTCTCCAAAATTTACACAGATCAGTCTTCACGCCAGGTGCACACCGGGAGCGGATTTCGGCCACTAGCGAATCGAAGTTTCGAGCGATTCCACGTCCTCGCCGGCCCACAGAGTTCTGTTGCAGACATAGACCTGCATATTCTGCTCACGATGCGCTCACGTATTCAGCCCATCCTCCCTCTAAATCCGACCCGGTGGGTGGGTACGCTTCTGTGATACATATGGCTTCCCCTGCGTTCTACCCAGACCGCCCGTTCGACTCGGGGTCAGGTCATAATGAAATGTCGCCCGATCTCCTTTTATCTTCGAGTTCATGCCCGCCAGTGCGATATTTTGGCAGCCGACGACTGCGGTTCTTTTCCTTCGCAGGGCCACAGAATTTCGAACAAGTTCTCCACAGCCCGGCGGGGACCTGAACAAGCTCACACTGCGTTCAGCGGGTCCCTCGCCACAGGCGGAGTTCGGTACTCTGAGACTCGAACGTCAATGCACACTTTTCGAAAAAAACGTTTATCGCTGTACATGAGTAGAGGTTAAAATCGCCAGTATGGAACTTGAATAAGAGCTCTGATAAGATAGGCCTCATTCATCCAATGTGACGTCATCCGTGATATTTGGATTGATTCTCGAATTGCTCGAGATCTAAGATGAAATTCGAAAATCCTGTTCGACATCTCTTCTTCTAAATCATGTCTAATGTATCTGTAAATATTCTTGAAATTTTCAGAGAAGAATTGAGAGCGAGAGAAGCTTTCTCGTGGGATGGCCGAAATTTGAATCGCAGGCCGCAAAAAAACTATCTCCTCCCTCAATTCCAACTCAAATATTCCAATCTTAGACTAGAAGCTCTGAAGGCGATTTGAAGAGATTTGCGAAGTAGAATTTTCGATTTCCTTTTTGTTGTTGAGAAAATTGAGATTCGAGGGAAAAGTCACAAATGACGTCACATTGGATGAGTATGGATGAGGCCTATCTTATAGTTCCCGTGAGCCGATACCCCTTCGTTTACGTGCCTCGCGAAATCCTCACCGGGATTTGGGCTTGGGGTAAAAACCCAGAATACTCACTCTCATAGAAACATCTTGAGGCAAAGGGAGATCAGTGTCGATCGTTTCTAAAAAACGCGAATCGCGGGATGATGTCGACCCGACCAACGTGATCCACATGCCACGAGCGCCGTAAAGTGCCTAAGCGCGTTGATGCTTAGGTTAGCTCAAGGTTAGATATCTATTCTTCTTCTTCTTTCGTTGCTCATTCACATTCCAGATCGCACCATAGACGTACAACTTATTTCGCTGCCTCGTACATTTTTTACATTAATTGATGAACCTCTTTAGTAAAGATTAGATTGTTTGAAGTCCCATATTGTCGAAATCTTTGCTCCGGAGCTCGTATTCTGACTTGCACTTCGTGGGTCCCGGCCATTGCCGAATCATGTGCCAAGGTGCCGATGATCCCGGTATGTTCGGCACCTGTGCCGAACTTGCCCTTGATGTGCCGCTGATGGGAGCAATGTGCCGTGGATGAACAGCGTGTGCCGCACTTGGAATGTGCCATGTGCACTGCACTTGGATAATCCCGAGGCAAAGGGGTCCACAAATCCATGCCCCACCGTCTCTAGCATGCCACTACTTTACTATTTCGACCGAGTGTTCAGGTGATGCGTGACGGTCGATTTTCCAAAGCCGTTAAAAATCGCAACAATTCAAAAGAAAAAAATTTCGGGCATCTCGGTGAGCAAAAAGGTCAAAAATTAATGAACACTTTGTCGAAATAACACAGTATACGCAAACATCCGCGGAAGGAACGGAAGCCAACTGGTCAGAGGAGACAAGGAAGATCGATGATCATTTGATGAGGTGAGTGGCCGTGCTTGAAGCTGAGCAACCGCAACACTGATCTGTTCTCATCAATTGGCCAGTATCATGACGTGAGACACCAGTTGAAAGTATCGAAAATAGAAAGCGTCGGCTGTCCAAAGCTGTCCGTATGGCCGAGTATCAATCTTGTCAGGCCATGGCTCGGCTTGGGCTGTGTGCTACGCAGATCTTCGAGTCGGTTTGGTCTTGACTGGGTCATAGCTGACATATGCTGTCGGCCTGTGGGTGGTCAACACGGGTGGGAGAGGAGGAAACACAATGCCCCGGGACCCATGGATGCTTTCCTGCCATCTTCTATGTCTGGATGAATCCGTGGGAACTTCAAATAGGTTATGGACCACCTAGGCGAGAATATCTTTCCATCATAAGGCTGATGTCGATGTCCAACTTGAAACCACAGCGGCTGCACTGAATGCACAGGTACATTGAATTTGCGCCGGTCTACAGGTTCTTTTTCGCGTCGGCATGCTTCATATTAGATCTCAGTGATTCGATCGGGAAGAAATCAAGCACATTGTTTCTCCAATTCCACAGCAGCTGTTGCAGATGTAAGCTACTCCCGCGTTTGATACATTATGCGCATCACGCTGGACTGCCTAGCGTCAGGAAAAGGAGTTTATTCAGGAGCTAGGCTTTTCGCACGATTGGAATTTTTCCAAAAAGGCAGTGATGGTTTGGAGCACTGCATGGTATACGACAGTATCTCAAGGACTGCCGCGCGCGAAGTATAAATCCACACTCATCTGCTCTCACCTACATCTAGTCATGTCAGAACCTCCCGGCTACATACGCAGAAGAGTTTACATTGCGTGCTTGAACTGTCGCAAACGCAAGATAAAAGTAAGTCCTGGGTTATGACGAAGACTATGTCTTTGACCGGCGGTTACTGCTTAGTGCATGACTGAGGAGATCGACCAGAAGCCGTGCGTCAGGTGCAGCCGCCATGGACTTGCATGCGAATACCTCCCGGTCGCAGACGAGCCGATCCAATCTGGCACTCCGAAGGCGCGCAAATTGGACGATGGGCGGAGAGTGGCCGCACAGCAGGCCGTTGTTCGCCCCCTCATCGCTTTTCAACCCATACCCCAACTACAAAACGACAGCGAACAGAACGATATACACCCAAACTGCAGGTCTACAACCTCCCAGATGCCCGGGCTTACAGCGGCCAGCAGCAGTGGATCGCATTCGGAATCAATACCCCATCATCGCAGCCAGGGAACTCCTCCTTCAAGTTCATCCGGCCTCTCTCCAGCGTTACCCTACGGATATAGTTGCGGTCCGCGACTTGCGAACACTCATCGCACCATGCATCTCATGCCAAGTCTTCAGCACAATGTCGCACATAAATATCCTGGACCCAACAACAATTTCGGATATCATCTGAACGACTGGGAGGCATCCAAGCGGCATCCCTTCAATCTTCTGCCAGGTCCAAGTAAGTTCATCCCCTCCAATGACGCCTGAAGTTTCACTGATGCTCGCCCAGACGATGCACTTATCCACCGGGATCCTGTTATTGCAGTCGCTCTCGCTAATACCTATCACGACGCTGAGGTGGGGGGGAAATGATAGACCAGTTTCGCATCCTCGCTTCTCAGATTTTGTATTCAGAATTAGAAACCCATGCTGTTGAACTAGTAGAATAGAAGTGCCACGGGCTTACTATATCGAGTGGGTCGCCAATTAGATCAACTTTCCGATGATTCATTATCAGTAACCCCCGAACATATCCAGCGGAAGTGTACGCAGCTAGTAGCATCCCGTGACAGCCTTGAACGAAAGGATAGCCAATGGAATTCGTAGCTCCCTCCGAGGATTCCACGATCTTGCTGTGCATCACAACCGAATTGATCATGAGCTGGACAATCAGTGCAGATGCACTTGTATTGCTGGGAGAAATAGTGCCTGCGGGGTCGGAAATTGACACAAATGCGTAACCAATATTGAATGACGACAAGCATTGCACAGTATCCAGGGAGAGCGACAAAGACAACATCGCTGTACGGTTCCCACTGTGCTCGGTCCCGATCAGCCTTCGTAAGGAGCTTGGGCATGTTGCCAACGAAACGGCGCCACATCAGGCGCACTGCCCACGGTCCAGGATAGATGGTCACAAACTAGATCGAAAGGCCAGATTTCGTGAGGAGGGAGAGGTCGGCGAGTGAACGAACAATAATAAAAGCAGGGGGCGGTGAATCGTGGGACACTGACCGGGGATCACCCGAAGCTATGACAGGCAAGAACGGTTGCGGTACGGTACGAAAGATCCCATGTACTCCAGCGGATCCGCGGTCAAGCCACCAGCCAGAGAATTGGAAGGGGAACGCAAGTTCTGTAGCGTAAGACACCCCCGCAAAGAACAACAAGGTGTGGGCGCAAAAAGGAAAGAAGACACTCTAAGACGCTGTCGCTCCCGGCCCGTGGTCAGGTTTGCGGCGCAAGCTGTGGCGCGTGAGGTATTAGCTTAAGTGGCAGATGCGGGAGGAAATGTGAATGGAATCAAGTACTCGTGGAGTGTCTCTGACACATTCCATATATTCCCAGCCTAGGTGCAGTTCGGAAGGATTCGCCCTGGAATTTGCCAAGATGTCGATGCGGATCCCTACAATGGAACCCGATTTTCTGATCTTCGGCTCGAGAAGCGGATGTGCAGCCACGAGAAGCATCACCTCCACGATCGTGCCACCAAGTAACTTCATAACCGTAGCATTCCTCCGCGCTCAGCACCTAAAACGCCGACGAATGGACAGATGATCGGCAAACGAATGAAATAACGCTCAATCCTTAACTTGCCCTTCCCGGGGAAGATGGTGGTGGGCTCCGAGGCAGCGAGCCCAAGGTTCAGACCGAATCAGACGTGCATGCCGAGAGCACTGGCCGGGACAAACCGGTTGCTGTGCGTTCATGTCGACGAAGGTAAACACGAATCGGAAGCCGTGACTTTTTTAGTGAGAGCTTTTCTTGAACTCAGTACATACAAGAGGGACAGAGGTGACTCCCAACCCATGCAGCGCCCGCACAGTCACGGAATTGATTCACCGACGCACTCGCTACGAACGATCCGATGGTGTGCGACACGCCCTCTAATCCGATGCATCGTCATTATACACCTGCGAACGTCTGTTGAACAATATAAGCAGCGGGTGGATTATCTCGGAGGACAGCGTACCTCGAACCAATTATCACGGTGCTCAACGTGGCGGACCTGCGCCGTCGGACTCAGTGCGCTGCGGGCAAGGAAAGACAAACGGGGGCGGGACGCACGAGATTCCGCGACATCATGCGGGGGAAGAAGTTGGCCAAGGTATCGGCCGTCGGGCCGCCCCGGATCGTGGAGATCTCGAGCTCCAGCGTCGGTAGCGGGTCCACGGGGAGGGACGCGAGCTTCTCGTCGAGCTGCGCGCAGCACGCACTGTCGAGATAGCTGTTCCAGAGGATGATCTTCTGGACACGGCTCGGGGGAATGATAGTGGAGAGGACGTCCAGGGAGCTCTGGAACTCTGTCCCTGTCGCGCCGCCCATCCGGATGATGAGGAGATTCGGGAATACGGATAAGTCCAGGCGTTGGGTGGAGACCTGTGATCGGAACAGTTAGCTCAGTGGTGCGCGTACAACCAAATGCAGCTCAAATACACACCCGCGGAATGAAGTCGAGGACCTGAATCGTTCGAAGGGCAGGCGCAAACCGCGGCCACTGGAGCACATCTTCGAGCCCGTGGATGATCGAAAATACTTTGAGCTGGGAGATTTCCAACGGACACAGAGCGTCGGCCAGCCAGTTGCCGATATACTTGATAGATCAGATTCTCAGCGATTCCAGCGCGATGGGCGGGCAGCGCTGAGCCGGGACGGGTAGCACATCCTGATCTGAGCGCTGGAAGCAGTATAAATCGAGATGGCGCAGATTTGGGGAACAGTGTTCCCATAACCGGAGGAAATTTGAGGGGTCGCGGAACTGAGCCACTATCTTCACGCGCGTGAGAGTAGGCAGGCCGAGCAGTTGTGGAATGGGCAGTTCGACAGGGAGGGGTGTATTTGTATGTCTCGCGGAGACATGATGCAGATGAGTGAATGGAATCTCGCAGATCTCAAAGACCCTCGCGAGCGGGACCGCCTCCGAGTTGAAATGAAGTCGACGGATGTGACGGATTAGGTGCGGGGAGCTGCGTAAAATCTCCTGGAGTCGAGGCCAAAGGTTCGGTGATGAAATTGACTTGATCTGCACCTCCCGGAATAGATGGACCTGGGCTGCAAATGTCCAAGAGCGGGAAACCAATGCACAAGCCTTCAAGTCAGGACGCGAGTCGCACAGGAACTCGATGCACTGGTCTAGCAGCTCCTGGATCTGTAATACGTTTCGGTCTTCCATCCCTGGGTCAGTATTCAAAGACGGTCCGAGCGTGCGTTTGCTGGGGGAGGACCGCAAAGACACGGAACGACGATGCAGTCGGAGACAAAGGTGGATGTGTCCGCGTGGCATGTGGATCCGGATCAATGTGCCCATCAGCCGAGTTGCCGACCGCACCTTCGCTTTTGCCACCACATCAGTAAGTAACCTGGGCCCAAGTTTCTCTAGGGCGGGCTACACTCAACGCATACTATGGCGCTAGTCTTTGTATTTTCCTCCGTCCAAGGCACACATGCGTACGTCGAAATCCCCTCCGAGTATCGTTCACTTCAACCGTTGCAGGAATGGTTATCCCATGGGAATCACAGTACGGATAATAAGGTCTCATACTATGAACGTTAATTCTCATCTCTTGCCAGACTCGCTGGGGATCTCATTTTGTTAGGGTTTACGCTCTATAGCGGCTATACCCGAAGTCGCGGTCCCATATTTCCGCCCGGATCTCTCTGGCGCGTGCTGGTTCGAGACTGTGACCATTCCTCGTCTCCAAATTCACACTGACGCGATAACTTACAGGAACGATGTACTTCGGGTCCTGTCGAATCGGTCCCCCGGCTAAACCTCTAACTGAATTGGGGGGGGGGGGGGGGGGGATTTATTGGTATATTGTCCAGGATCATTTGCATCGCGAATCTCGCAAATACCATCAAGTATTATGTGGGTGCTCTCCAAGTGCTCTCCGACCTCCCGCCTAATCACTCCATGACACTGTAAATACAGCTCGATGATGTGAGGCCATGCATTCTAACGTCAAACTGGGTCCGAAACAATGGTTAATTCTCAGACACACACCTCCAGCAGTTTGTCAGCCTTCACAGTGTCATAAATTTCCATCCCCACCTGTGTATATCGGTCCATCGCTCACCGCCCATCCAGGCTCTCGGTAACGGTGACTTGCCGGCTTATTCTCAACCTCCACGAAGCTGCCGCGAAGCCAGTGCAGCTTTCTGAATTTAGCAAGCCTCCGACCCAGATAAGATTTGCTTCGCCGGTCGCAGATTCACAGATTCCGTAATCGTAGTTGGGGCGCAGAGTCGTTCGGAGCACACTACTTGTTAGTAGGAAGCCTACTCCTCGTATTGATGATGATGGCATCTCTCCCTCCTTTTTGTTCGTGTCGGCCAGGGGAATATTGCCGCGGCTGAGCCATCGGAATAAGTAGCAGGAAGTGCCTCTTTTTCGGCCTTCACGCGATTGACAGATTTACAATACTTCCAGATAATTTCGGCCCATCACGCCTGCACCTTCCTCTCGCAATGAGTCTCCTGCATCTTTGAATAAGACCCGATAGCATGTGGCACACTTCCTGTGGATTATAGCGGTGCGCGACGGCGCGGCCCCCGCACGTTTTGCTTTCGCCGGCTCCCTTCGTAGGCAAAATGCATTTCAGGTCAGCGCCACTCACGTCTGACGTTCAATTCTGCCAGACTGCGAAAGAGCTCGCGACGGAATCCACCTCGTATGGTACACACACAGCGAACCGCGCCGGTGATGCCCGATAAACTTCAATTGCCTCGCCCGGTACTTGATATCATTCATCATCACATTTCCGGCATACGTCAAGCAATGGTCCATCGTTGTTCATAAAGGTTGAGCTACGACCAATGGATGGGCGGGGGGATCCTGGGCGCCCGCGGCACTGATCTCCGAATCTCCGTCGTCCATGCACAGTGCTCCATATCCTGATCCTCCCATTCGAAAAACTCGTCATGCGACGCGAACGAGCGCTCAAAGCGTAACACGATGTCCTGCTCGTCATGATAGAAATAATACTTCCCATCTGCCGTGAAGAACCAGGCTTCTCCGCCCCCGCCCTCGAAGAACGCCAGGGGCTCGATCTTGCCTGGGATGTTGAACCCGAGGTTGTAATCCACCACAATCTCGTTGTCTTGGAACCAGCGGAGACCGGTCCACCGGCTCCAGTTGCACGACCATGGCAGCTTCACCAGCGGGCTTGTGTACCAGTCCCGGTATATCGCGTCCTTCGGGTCCGTAAAGGGACGCCCATTTGGGATCACGGCCGACTGCGGGGCGAGTCAATGAAGCGCAGGATCGTAGTGCACCAGAGCCATACCGGCCATTCTAGATCCACCTCACGGAATGCAGTATTTCGCTCCAGGTGCGGCATCCCGCTGCGCTTGCAGTATAATTTTGCGCTGACCGGTAACTTCATTTCGGAGCGACGATGATAGCACAGTTGACGCCTCGCGACCTGAGGGACCTTCACACAGTGAATGCGGAGGGGGGGAAACATGTGAACTAATCGAGGGAAATGGAGCGTGCCCTATATATGTCCTGCGATCTCGATCAATGGAGAAACATTTGACCAGAGCACAGCTTGAGCACAGCGCCAAGGCAGTGCCGCTCAGAATGGAAATCAAATGTTTGCAAAGTTCACCTCTGGAGGAACTAGGGCTAGCATGTTGAGACGTCGCGCCTGCCATCACTGGGAGGAACGCACTCTATCCTAGACCACGTTCGTTGGTGTACAGCAAGGCAGTATCGGATATTCCCTCGCCATGCGGGATAGGGATGTCTCAGTCTCAGTCCCAGTCTCAGTCTCAGGAGACATTGGATTCCATTCTCATTCTTTTTCCTCATCGAGACGCAATGCCCCGTCTCTCCTACTCTGTCCTAACATATGCTCGGCTCGGCTGGGTTCTCCATGCGCACGGCGCGAGTACAACAGCTAAGGAAAAGGTGAGCCTTCTGCCCAAATAGCAGTCACCATCACTTCCTAAATATTTCCAGGCAATCAAAGTCCTCTTGAGGATAGCACAAGGTCCAGATTCCAAAGACAAGAAGATGATTCGCTTCCTCGCCACCGAGCTCACCAAAAGGCTGTAAGTGATCCCGGCGATCTCAATGGGGAGTGACCGACGCTCATACCCATCCAAAGGGAGTCAGGGGAGGGCCCACATTTCCCAGAGAATCCGATCAAGCTCAAGATCCTTCGTGGGTGTCCGTCGATCGACATCGCGGATATGGACAGAGGTTTGGGTCAGTGCCAAATTCACTGATTCTCGATACTCTTTTCTCATATGTCGCCCTCAGGGATATTGCTGGCTCTCGCCACCAACGCGGGGACACCCGAGCTCCGACCGGGATGGAACCAGCGGTACTTGATGGCGCGGAACACCGTCGCCTTTGGAGGATGTCTCGATTATCTGTCCCGGATCTTTGAGTTTGAGAGCATCCCCGCCACCGTTGTTGGCTCCTGGACACGATACGGAATGTTGGGACTTTCCTGCACCATCCGCCCGTCCGAGTTCAAGACGTCGGTGCGTGAATTCACGGACGACAACTTGCTCGCTCGGTGGCCAGCCATCGCGGGCCTTGGACGCCCCAAAGGGCTCAACAAGATACGAGCTATGGTGGGGCGGGTACACGCACATTGTGGCGAGGGCCACGCGTGGTTGCAGTAAGTCCTGACTGGCCTGTGGACACTAGGTTCTGATGCATAATCCAGGTTCCGCGCCCCCCCTGCTACGTCCCTCGCGCTTGGGTCCGCCCAGCTGCGCCGGCCCTGGGGTCCCGGACGCGAACCAGTTCATCGTGCCGCGCTCAAAGCACGCACGCCGGGGCACTTAAAGTGGATCCTATGGAGGGCGGAAGTGGCTCTGGACATATGTCGACTATGTCAACACCTGGCGGTGGGCCTATGGGGGATAATGTATTGGGAACACAGGCTCGTTGACCTTGGCGCGGTTATTAAATCGTATGTAAAAGAGTAACCCAGAAGTGTCGCTTGGTCCGCAAAAACGCCGTCAGCATTACAGCCCGTCGGTAGTAAGGCGCAAGGACGGCAGGGCGTGTCCACCGCGCACCGAGCTCGGCGGACGACGAACAACGAAGAAAAGCCGGGCTCCGGCTTCGTGAGGGCTCCGCTCTAGGGTGCCGCTTCGTAATCAAGCGTGCCCAACACGGGAAGACATCAGAATCTCATCGGCAATAGAGGGCAGGGACAACGCGAGTCCCCTTACGGTCTCTTGGGCGGATCAAGCGCGACGTGCAGTAAGCCCTATCAAAATACAAATGAAAACGAAGGCAACGATTCGCCCTGAGTATACAGAAAATGGGGAATCGAAACGACCAACGACGGACGCTCGCCGAGATATGTGCCAGCACTGTAGGCAAAGAAAGACTCGAGCTTCGTGAGGACGATGCTCTCGCCTTCGCCTACCTCTCTCTTCGCCCATCTTCGTCTGCGTTAGCTTGACGGACGGACGCTGAAAGCTCACCCAAAGCCGGTGGGGGACTGCCAATGTAAAAAAAAAAGAATAGCGTCAGCATTACCCATCCAAAGCGTACCTCGGGTGAGGGTCCTGCGACAGGAAGGAATCGTGGCAGCTGCTATGTGGCAGTAGCAATGGAGCAGCGGAACCAGCACCACTTCGCACATCTGTGCGGACGCAAGAGAGGCTGCAGCTCAGACGGGGGTTAGAAAAAGAGTGTCAGCATCTCGTGTGCGGCGGAGGACTGGAACGGCGTCTGTCCCGCGAAGGACTGGCGAGCGCGACGAAAGACCAGACAAGTTCTGGGTTCGTGAGCACTGTGCTCTCGCGTTTACCTGTCGTCGTCGACCATGGGAGTTATCAGAGATTTCGTGGGTCATCCCACGTCGCAGAGAAATGGAGGGAGGAAGGTAGTGATGTTCCAGCTTTGGCTTTCCCTGCCGCGGAAGTCAAGACTTGCAAGTCTAAGCTTGATGGAAACCCTGCAGTCGATAGACACGCGCCCACGAGAGGGAATACGCCCGACGTGAGGCAGCAGAAATTTCCGTGGAGGTTGGGAAAACCAATCCATGGATTTAGGCCGTTCGACTCGAGGGCGACAGTTTTGCTAGCTCCTGTTCAATGAATTACGATGAGCTTTCAGCGCAATATGCCTCAGAATATTTCGACGGCTGGGTAACCTGGCAGATTGGCCACTCAACCTCAAGCGCTATTGTGCCCTCGCTATAGCCGATGCGACGGTGTGCTACACAAGGCCTGTAATACAACGCATCGTCGTTATACAGCAGAAAAAGTCTGGGAGGGGATAATAAGCAGCGGCCAGATTATCTCGGATGAACGAGCCTACCTCGAGCCAGTTATCACGGTGCTCAACGTGGTGGAGCTCCAATGTCGGACTCAGTGCGCTGTGGGCAAGGAAAGGAAGACGGGGGCTTGACGCATCAGATTCCGAGACATCATGCGGGGGAAGAAGTTGGCCAAGTGTCGGCCGTCGGGCCGCAGAGATCTCGAGCTCCAGCGTCGGTAGCGGGTCCACGGGGAGGGACGCGAGCTTCTCGTCGAGCTGCGCGCAGCACGCACTGTCGAGATAGCTGTTCCAGAGGATGATCTTCTGGACACGGCTCGGGGGAATGATAGTGGAGAGGACGTCCAGTGAACTCTGGAACTCTGTCCCTGTCGCGCCGCCCATCCGGATGATGAGGAGATTCGGGAATACGGATAAGTCCAGGCGTTGGGTGGACCTGTGATCGGAACGGTTAGCTCAGTGGTGCGTCGCCAATAAAATGCAGCTCAAATACACACCCGCGGAATGAAGTCGAGGACCTGAATCGTTCGAAGGGCAGGCGCAAACCGCGGCCACTGGAGCACGTCTTCAAGCCCGTGGATGATCGATAATACTTTGAGCTGGGAGATCTCCAACGGACACAGCGGGTCAGCCAGCCAGTTGCCGATATACTTGATAGATCGGATCCTCAGCGATTCCAGCGCGATGGGCGGGCAGCGCTGAGCCGGGACGGGTAAGGTAGCGGCCATCCAATCGCGGCAAAGGTCACGTGCAATTGTGTGACACCTCCAAATAAGGGCAATTTATCGTGAAATGCCCCGCAAATAATGGGCACATCACTCCGAGCAAATCGGCTCCATGAATTTGTAGCTAAAGTATCTAAATGTGAGTAGGAACCAACCGATCTGGGAAAGATGTGGAAGGAAAGGATGAGAAGCAAAATTTGTCCCGTAATTACCCAAATACACGCTACTTCTGCATCTCGACGCGTCCATTCTGCGCCAAACTCCAGCACCATGCCTGCGAAGGCCAAGCACCTTCGTGCGCGTGCTGAGAACTTTCTAAAGGGCGTGAAACGCGCTATTAACAGCCTATCCCCGCGGAAAAAGAGGAGAGTGAATGAGGACACTGATTCAGAGAAAGAAAATTTGAAGGTGAGTTTGCACCACCTTTGTCTTCATTGACGCGTCTAAGGTTCGTTTGGAATGCAGGCTAAGAGCTCAACATCCCCATCCGACATCTCCGTCGATCTCCCCAGCGATCCCATCTGTTCCGGAACTGCCGACGCCGATGTCTTCTTGCCCACTTCACGCGGTGCCGGCATCGCTCCCGGCCACTTTCCAGCTCCGTATGGCACATATTTTTACCAGACTTCATGTCCCAAGGCACCGACTGCGGCTCCAGCTCAATTTTATCACGAGTATTCATTACCTCCCCCACCTCCCTGCCCCAAATCCAAATTATATCGTGCGACTGTCGAGGAAGTTCCCGACGACGATGACATCTCGTACTTGGCATCTCGGCACCCCAACACTTCAACAGATAGTCTTGACTCGGAGATGTTTGCCGACACAGACCCAGAAACCGTCACAGAAACGGCTCAATTCGAAAAAGCGGCACATGCTGATCCGGCCATTCAAGACGCGTATGCGGAAACACAGGACGCGTACACGCGTATTTATGGTGTTTCTGACGCGTTCTCGGCACCAGGGAAGCTCCGGGAGGCCCCGACTATCCCCAATGCCATCGCAGCTCTGAAGGACCTTACTGCACTGCTTCGGGGAGAGAAGCGCGGGGAGCATTCACACGGATATAAAGATCCAAACATAGATCCCTTTGTCAGAAAACGGATGGAGGGCATGCGAACCTTCCTCAACCTGTACACAGATCCCCGTTCCAAAACCTACGGTCACTGGGGCGCCTCTGCAATGCAGACTTCTGTTGGCCTCGCCCGCGGCAGATACTTTTTGCGACTCATCTGCAAATTGACCCGGCAATTTATCCATGACCGTACCCTCCTCCCAATCAATCCTTTCGGCAGTTGGAATGAGTCGCTCTTGGCCGACGAAGACTTGACGGCAGATATAAATCTCTACCTCCAGGAAGTCGGAAACAATGTTACAACAGAAGGGCTGAGGCTGTACCTTGCGCGGACAGATGTCATGGAGAAACACGGCATCGACAAGCCGATATCCGACCGCACAGCTCGGCGGTATTTGCACAGGCTCGGTTACAGGTTCACGGAAGCTAAAAAAGGCCAATACACCGACGGACACGAACGAGAAGATGTTGTTTATGAACGTCAGAAGAAATACATCCCCCGGATAAAAAATCTTGAAGCTCGCATGCACCATTGGTCGAAAGAAGGCCATCCGGAGTTTGGGCCGTACCCCAAGGGGAAACGCGTCATTGTTTGGTATCACGACGAATCCATCTTTTACGCACACGACCGGCGCCGGAAAGGGTGGTATCACAAAAATGCATCGAAACTTCACAAGAAGGGTGACGGTCCTTCTCTTATGGTGGCCGACTTTGTGTCTGTCGATTTCGGATGGTCCCCGACATCGCGTGATGGTAAACGGACAGCGCGTAGATTCATGAAACCTGGGAAGAACCGGGACGGGTATTTCACCTGCGAAAACATCACTGATCAGGCCGACGAATTCATGGATATCTTGGACGAGGTTTACCCTGATTATGAGCACGTCTTCGTGTACGACAATGCTACTACCCACAAGAAACGCGCCGATGGCTCCTTATCTGCCCGTCAAATGCCGAAATTTCCATCATACAAGAATAACTTCTTGGTTACCGTCAATGAACGCGACGCCGATGGAAATTTGGTCTATACGACCTCCGGACACCTCAAAAAGATAAAAGTCCCTATGCATGGTGCGGAATTCAACGGACAGCCACAGTCCTTGTATTTTCCCGAGGATCATGAGCATGCTGGAATATTCAAGGGTATGGCAATCATTCTGGAAGAACGCGGGCTCGGGGATATTGCTAAAAAGAATGCCGAATGCAAAGGCTTCAAGTGCGCACCTCCAGCAATTGATTGCTGCTGCCGTCGGGCTCTGTTTAATCAGCCTGATTTCGTCCAAGTGGAGTCACTTTTGGAAGCAGCTTGCAACTCCCGCGGATATTCAGTACTCTTTCTCCCGAAATTCCACTGTGAGCTCAATTTTATTGAGCAATGCTGGGGATATGCCAAACGGATTTATCGGTTCTTTCCCGAGTCGTCACGGGAAGAAGACTTGGACCGCAACGTCCGAGAAGCGCTGGACTCAGTACCTCTGGACGTGATGCGCCGGTAATCAAATCAATCATTTGTTCATCTTCTGTTTTTCTCACTCGCTTCAGGTTTGGAAATCGTTCGAAGAAGTTCGTTGATGCATACTACAAAGGCCTGAACGGACGCCAAGCCGCTTGGGCTGCTCGTAAGTATCGGGGACACCGCGTACTGCCACTATCTATCTTGGAGGAGCTCGAGAATGAGGGTATTGTCTAAGATTCTTATTCTTTGTACATCTTGTAGCCATAGCCAATCTTGTAGCTCATCATAGCCCCCCCTGTATATTCACAAATGTAATTGTTGATGCAAATTGAAGGCCGGTGATCTTGTATGGACAACTCCTCACCCAGACCTGCACCAGATATTAAGTGCTGTTATTGGAGCATTCTTAACAGGTATTTCTATGATTTCATGCAAGGGATTTGTCCCTAATGACCTACATGTTTTTTGCGGCCATTTTCTTTCCAAATTCACCGAATTGGGACAGATCAGTCACGAAAATGTCACTTCACGTGACCTTTGCCGCGATTGGATGGCCGCTACCTTAGCACATCCTGATCTGAGCGCTGGAAGCAGTATAAATCGAGATGGCGCAGATTTGGGGAACAGCGTTCCCATAACTGGAGGAAACTCGAGGGGTCGCGAAACTGGGCCACTATCTTCACGCGCGTGAGAGCGGGCAGGCCGAGCAGCTGTGGGATGGGCAGTTCGACAGGGAGGGGTGTATTTGTATGTCTCGCGGAGACATGATGCAGATGAGTGAATGGAATCTCGCAGATCTCAAAGACCCTCGCGAGCGGGACCGCCTCCGAGTTGAAATGAAGTCGACGGATGTGACGGATTAGGTGTGGAGAGCTGCGTAAAATCTCCTGGAGTCGAGGCCAAAGGTTCGGTGATGAAATTGACTTGATCTGCACCTCCCGGAATAGATGGACCTGGGCTGCAAATGTCCAAGAGCGGGAAACCAATGCACAGGCCTTCAAGTCAGGACGCGAGTCGCGGAGGAACTCGATGCACTGGTCTAGCAGCTCCTGGATCTGTAATACGTTTCGATGATCTTCCATCCCTGGGTCAGTATTCAAAGACGGTCCGAGCGTGCGTTTGCTGGGGGAGAGGCCGCGAAGACGCGGAACGACGATGCAGTCGGAGACGAAGGTGGATGCGTCCGCGTGGCATGTGGATCCGGATCAATTTGCCCATCAGCCGTGTTGCCGACCGCACCTTCGCTTTTGACCACCACGTCAGTAAGTAACCGGGGCCCAAGTTTCTCTAGAGCGGGCTGCACTCAATGCATATCGCGCTAGTCTTTGTATTCCTCTGTCCAAGGCCTTTCTTCCAGAGAGTTTCCAGTCTGGGCGGACCGGGCCATTGCGACGGCGCGAACGGCAAGGCCGTGGCCCTCCGTGGCCAAGTTTGTCTCCTTCCCCGATATCAACGAGCACGCATACTTCGCGATCGGTAAGAAGGCGGGCGTATGGAACGCCGTGCTGCCGAACCACTTCATCGAGCGCCTCGCGAAGATGCAGCGCGCTATTCCGGACTTCGACGCGACCCGCACGGGTATCCTCTTTGTCAAGGCGCGACGAGCATCATCACCTTTCAAGGTGGCTTCGACGCCTCTTTCGATGAACGGTGTACATTAGCTCGCCGGATCATCCGTTATTCAAGGCCCGTCGTTCGCGTGCGTCATGGGGTACAAATGGTCACCAATTCCCTCAGGTTCTCCGCAAGTTTCCCGAGCCTGGATGCTGCATCGAGCGCGGGTCGGCACTCTGTTCCTACGGCAGCCAGTTCTTCTTTCTCAAATTCAATGCCGGCGAGCGCACGGTCCACACGCGGTGGAACCTCCTCATCGCGATCGCCACCACGCTTGCGGAGCTCAAGGAGCTCGCCGAGGCGCCTGAGGACGCATAGTTGATAATCCCCCCTGCAGCGTTGATGCAGCAAGACCAGATGTGAATGAATGTCGCGCAGACGAGGCAGGTGCGTGATCTTCCGTTCCTGTCTTTCCCTGCGGAAGCTGGCTGACATATTCACTCTACATGGGTGAATGGCAGGCGGCGAACATGGTACACAATATTGTAGGAATTTGCTCAGAAGGGAAGTTTGCAAGCAAGAGGTAATTGCGAGGCAAACCAGTGAGGTAAATACCACAAGTACGCTAGCTTTTTATATGTAGGGAAAAATATAAGGAGATAGATAAAAGCACACTAAGCACGGAGAAATATGTGGGTCAATGGAGAAGTATGTGGGTCAGAATTGAATAGAAAATATTGCGACCATGGAAACAAGGTGTGAACCGCATGGTGCCAAGAGAGCGAACCACATGGCCAAGCTTGTAATTCCAACAAATATGGTCCTCCTAAATTCTCTGGGTTCTTCCATCGCACCGGGGACAGTGAGACTCATGGAAAACATTCATTACTGATGCGGCAACTTATAATAGGGATGCGCTCTCTCCTGCGCGTACATACTGGTTAGGCGCTCATGTCTTAACAGGTCGAAACACATATGATGATGTCACGCGGCTCCGGATTCCAATCAAGGCGGGAAACCCGCCACACAATTCCCGATCTAATTCAGTTTCGTATATTTTGAAACGGTACTGGTCGAAGATATAACCTGGAGTGGCGTTCTTCGACTGTCTACGGCTTACGTTTCCCTAATCTCAGCTCCAGATGTTCGGGTGGTGATCATCAGCGGAGCTTTAAGTCGGAGGCAAAAAAGATAAGAAAAACCGCACCGAGATCACCACCCTAACATCTGGTGCACATCGATCAGAAAGGATGCGGTCGGTGACATCAGTAACACATGTCACACGGAGGGTTGCCCACCGATTTGGTTCTTGGGGAGGGTATGGACCCGAGATCGATCCAACTGGGCATCGAGGAGCTTTCAATGGTTATGGCTTCTACTGTAGCCAATTTTTCCGCAGCTTAAATGTCGCAAAACTGTCAAATCCCGTGTTTT